>ML797877.1:99156-127293 GCA_009831015.1 Picea engelmannii
CGAGGGGGCAACCTCCTTTTACCCCACTTAAATGTTCAAGTACAAGATGATTCAAAATGAAAATGTCTCCTTGGTATATATAGGAGACTAGGAGGTATAATTACAACTAATGACCTAAAGACGACATAAATAAAATAACATTAATAATATAATATGCCCCAATTAAGGGGTAATGAGCCAATATTAGGGCTTAACAAAGATACCATCCAGGGATTTCATCGTGCTAGATCAGGAGTATACAGACCCAGTTCACATTTTGTGTAGAACAGCTAGTGAGGGTGCAAGGGTTAGATAGAGTTTTGTGTGGCTAGACGAGACCAGGGCTTATCTCGTCAGTTCCTTCTAACCCAGTTGATAGGAGGCTAGGGATCTTCTTTTGAGCCACTAGTCATCAGATTCTGATAGTGGAATCTGCCAGGGCATACCAGACAGCCAGGAAGTGTGCAACACTTGAGGAAGGACATTTGGGTTTGCAGTGAGCTTTCCGGATCAGATCCAGGGAAACCCTTTCGACCTAGTACAGAGGAGGCTAGGGCACATATTTTGAGATATACATTAGTTGATTCAGTTGGTGGAATCACCAGGGAAGGGAGGACTGTGATGTCTCGTTCCCAAGAATATGCTAGTAGGGAGTGACTTAGTAGTCTATTTTTTCCCGTAGACTATAGTCCGTCACAAACAAGGAAAAAATGGAGAAATAAGGGTGAATAAATGGCTAAATAATGAATTAGACCAAAAGCATAGGAAAAGTCACTTAAGACAAAGTCAACAGAGAAATAGAAGAAAAAGGTGTTGAGGGGGTAACTTAATTAATTAATCATTTGACTTAGGAGGAAAGGCGCCTAGCTTAAGTGATGTCAATGGAGAATTAGATCGAGGGATGTATAAGAAGAGGAATTTGACCTAATTCTTCATTATGTTATGATTTTGAGTTGAGAATAGGTTCCAGAGGAGGAAGTTGACCTCTTTGATGTTTTGTGGATTTATGTAGGAAACCACCACCCAAATTAGTTTCAGTGTTGGAAGACACACCCTAGCCTATCGGAGATACCATCCAAGTATTTCACCATGCTAGATCAGGAGTATACAGACCCAATTCATAGTTTGTGCAGTACAACTAGTGAGGACGCAAGGGTTAGAGAGAGTTTTATGTAGTTGGACAAGACCATGGCTTATCTCGTTAGTTCCTTCTGACCTAGTTGAGAGGAGGCCAGGGTGCTTATTTTGATCCACCAGTCATCAGATTCTGACGGTGGAATCTGCCACGGCACACCAGACAGATAAAAAGTGTGCAACACTTGAGGAAGGAAATTTAGGTTTCCAATGAGCTTTCTGGATCATACCTAGGGAAACCATTCTAACCTAGTACAGAGGATACTAGGGCACACATTTTCAGACAGACATCAATGGATTATGTCGACGAAATCACCAGGGCACATTGTTAGAGCCCAAGAGGTGCGCAACCCCTTACGGGATCTCATCTTGGGTTCATCCAGAGCTTCAAGAAGACAATATTCAATATGACAGATATCAGGTGGATCCTAGAGGTCAAGGCACCCGGTTTGAGACAATTTTTGGGATGATCGGTTGAGCATAGCCACCAGGGCGAGTTTATCCTTCATTTGTAGTAGTTGTCATGAATTTCCGGAGTTGCATGTTGTCAATCTATCCATGCATGTGCAGATCTATTAATTTCTTATGATCACAGGTATTTTATATTAGTTTCATTGTATTCTAGTGATGATCCATGAGATCTAGCTGATGATTAGTTCTCTGCTTTCAACATATCAGTTGCATTTCCTACTTTTTCCACATAATACATGCTATTGAGATTTTGTTGGTTCCTCAATTCACATGCATCATATATACTGCTCAACCCTTATTTATATGACACACACGTGCAAAAACCACCAAGCATGTTAAACAGGTAACTAAAATGCATCTAGAAACCCCAAGAGTATTAGATCTGAGAGTCAAAACACTAGTTCAATAGTAAATATCTAGATCCACCAGATTTGGAATATTTCAGACTCCACCTAAGGGATGTTCCCTTTTCACTTTTCCTTGATGAGATCATATTGAAACTCATCTAGCGACTCCACCTTCCTAGAATCATTCTTTCCCCAAACCTTTTCCCCCTTGGAAGTTCAATCCTTCTAAGGTTTATCAAACAAGGCCTCGTCTCAAGTCTCCCATTGTTAAAACCCTTTTCCATAATACCCTTCCTCTTGTTCCAATGGCTCTCCCTTGGGAAAGGGACCTCTACAAACCCCTTAACATGGACAATATCCAAGGTTACCCTTAAGTTGGAGTTTCTTCCTAAGCCAACTCCTACAGATGAAATTTAGTTGAATATAGATGTTGCAAGCATGTTTGGAAAATTGAATATGACGGTCGTAGTGACAGAGATGTGTAATATCCCTTCTATGAAAAGGGAAATTTTGAAAATATTGCAAGTGTCAGTCGAGAAGGAGGGTACTCCCATCATTTTGAACATTATGTATCTCGATCATCCTAGGGACAAGAACCCTCTTTTCTATCTTTCATTGGGCATGAAAGACCTATGTTTAAACAATTGCATGCTTGATTCAGGGGACTCAACAAATGGCATATCATTGAAGGTAATGAAACAACTTGGTTTGAAGATAACCTGTCCTTATGGAAATGTGTCTGGAATTCATTCCAAAAAATTCAAAGTTCTCAAGGTATGTGAGGACATTGAGGTTTTCTTGATTGATTTTCCACATATCAGCATTATCATGGACATAGTAGTGATCAATGTTCCAGATGCTTGGGGGATGCTCTTATCTAGGAGTTGGTCTATTGTTCTTGGGGTTTTCCTTAGCATGGATCTCACCCATGCACACATTCCTATGGGAGATGGCACTTTTCAGATACTATATGATCGAAAGAAAGATTATAGACACGTGATGGATCTTGATGGTCTTGATTATGCCAGCGAATGTGACTATGATGTGCTCCCACGAACCATTGAGTATGATCCATTATGATCTATGCTTGGATATTATGCCTTTTTCTCTTATTCACCTAGGTGGTTGACATTGTTCCCTAGTAAATGCTCTTCCTTGGGGATGATTTTGTTACTAGGAACTCCCTTAAAGAGCCATTGTATGGTTCCCGGCCATACTTACCACTTTCCATAATTATTCCCCTCCATTTCCTTATCTCTTGGGATTTTAGGGTAAATTGACCCAAGAAGGGGTTTTCCCTCATTCTACAGGAAAAAGGGGTTAAAGGCCTACAGGGATTGATGTTGGGTAAAAGATAAAAGCCTTGTATGAACCTTCCAGATGCTTTACTGTAGGATCAACCAAGAAATTAGTGAAAAGATTATCTTTGAGTAAAGGGGACCCATAATATAATAAAGAATGCTTAAAATGTTAGTTGAAGGATAGGAAGTCTCATCACTATCCAACCTATCAAATCCATGAATATCTAGTGGTATGACATTTGCCATCATATAGTCACCAAACCAGGGTAATGGCTCTCAATTGCATGGCTAAGAGAGAGGGGGTCTCATCACGAGCTAGCCTTATCATTTACACTAGGTGTTTT
Organism: Picea engelmannii; assembly: GCA_009831015.1. NCBI lineage: Eukaryota > Viridiplantae > Streptophyta > Pinopsida > Pinales > Pinaceae > Picea > Picea engelmannii. The sequence continues at coordinate 102,733 of ML797877.1, forward strand.
TGGGTGACATTGCCATTATCTAATCACCACGCTAGGGAAATGACATTCAACCTCTATTTAAAATTATGAAAAAATAACAAAATGGAAATTAATGGGCTTAGAAAAAATGCATTGTGGATGAAGGTACCACACACCCTCTACAAAGGCACCCATGAATGAGACACTATGACCCCTTGTATGTCATGAGCACTATTCTCATTGAGTATTGACCCCAACCACTCTATCTGATTTACATGGTTTAGAGAGGGACCTCTTGGAAATTCTCCTTGACCTAGGGAAAGACCTACCCAATAGGACACCTCGTCGACCCTCCCATATTCAAGCTTCACAAGTCACATAGTGTCTTTTAGCAATTAATTGTTTGATACAGTGATATTTGATGCATGTGCTTAGGTGGCTCATTTATTGATTGGATTCACTTATCATGATGTTATGACTTGATATCCTTGGAGGGCGTGCTCATTTGTCTTTGCAAGACCTAGTTGGTCGACATTTTTGGGAGAAAAAACATAGCTTAGGCTTCCATGGTGTTGCAAGCCCACAAGTTGGATGCCAAGGGCCCACATGCTGGATAAAGAAGATCAAACTTGAAATTCCTTGAAGATGATGTGGACAATGTATCCTATCCCTCACATGCCATACGTTTTTCCTATGAGAGGAAAAATGTCTCATTTTTTAGCATGACGTCATCTAGGGGGTTAGGGATTAGTGTTGATGTAGCCACTCATTGAAACATGGACATTTTGAGGAGGAGGGGATCTTCACCATGAGGAGATTGCCTAGATTCTTGACATGTGGCCTTTGGAGGCCTAGCCATGCTTATCCAACACCAACGAATTATTCTAAGAGGAAAAACATCCCCTAAAGGGAAGACGTCCATGTAAAATTAGGGTTTACTTGTGCAAAAGTGAAATTTTAAATGAATTGTTTAATATTACTTTGTTAAAGGGGGAAATATTAGGGTTGTTGACCCCTAGTCTTGTGGTTTACCCCTTAATTTATAGACAAGCCACCTTAGTGACATTTTCTATAAATAAGAGATCATAAGATCTCGTTTGAACATAATTGTCCATCTTGTGAGAAGTATTGGTCTAAAATTTTCGCTACACTTGGATTTTGCCTCTTATGCTATGGAATAATGCTTTTTGGTTATGGTGTGATGATGATGATAGTGTGTTATCTCTAGGAGGTCATTCTCTTGCTTTTGTGGAGGTTTACTTTGGCATGTTAATGGTCTCTTTACTTTGTTATTATGATTTATAATTAAAGATAAGGTTGTTTTGGCCAAGGCTAGATAGGGAGTATAAGGATATACACCCCTATCCTAGTTTCCACCATAATTGCTAAACTTTTAAAGTTATTTTGAAAGGGTTTAGTTGAGGAAGTAAGAGGATTTACACCCCTCATGTTCAAACCCTATCTAGGCTACTTTCCTTGGGAAGTAAGAGGATTTACACCCCCAAGAATTTAGTAACCCTAGATATTTCTTTTTGACCCCATTAACCCATAACTAAAGGCACTAGTCTTGCATTGGAGAATCAAGTTATTGCATTGAGAAACGTGATTTTTGGTCCTTTTTACTTTTTGCAAACTAGATTGTATTCCTTGTGCCTTGGGCACCTCACAACCACTAGGGAATTCCCATCAAGGAGGCTACCTTTTTATTATTTTATAAAATTTAATCTCCAGCCATTATGGCTGCAGAAACCCTAACTCATTTGCTTGAATAATTCTCTTATCAACCATTGGATTTTTCTCTAAGTTTGCACACTTATTCTTCTTGGTCTAGCGCACATTTTGGACAATTTTGAGGGGTTTTCAATGGCTGGTTTTCTTGCTGTAATACATTGAATGTTACAACCATAAGGCTGATATAATTTTCTGCAAACAAGTGCTTACAACAACCTTACCTTTTTATGTTAGAATATTGGTTTTTCATCTTGAGTTTAGCTAGTCATTAACTAGTCTTTCTCTTGTATATTCTACTTGATCTCTAGTATTTATTGAGTAGCTTAAAGTACCATATTATTGTTGATATATGTTGTTATATATTGCTTCAAAATAGGGACAAGAAGCTTAACTTTCTGATTTAACTAACATACATCATTGAAAAGTGGTTTTTCTTGTGTCTCGGGTAGGTATTTCACCATTTATAGGTTACTCAACATACTTGGAAACCCCTGGACCTTCCCAAGACTTCATTCCACAAATTTCACTCCACTTAAACTTGACCTATAGGGGATCCAATTCCATCTCTATCCATCTCCATCTCATTCCCCCTAGGTTCACTAGGATCACCTCCCAAGAGTGACCTAGTCACCTTTGAAGTGTGGGACCTACATCAAGGTGACATTGGGTGTAGGATTCTAAAGTAGTAGAACTTTATTTTGTGTTTGGGTCGGTCTTTTCCCAACCTACAACTTGCGCTATAACAAGGCCTTAGTGAATTATTCTTCTTCCTTGGACTCTTGAAATATATAGCAACAAGTTTCTAGAACAAAACTCCTAAAGTGCTATCACTTTAGGGATTTAAGAGCCTACTCTAGACAATATTTTCTTGACAATTAAATGGGTAAAATTATATAGAGAGAGGAGAAAGCACCTTATGCTCCTCTCCTAGGGTTTTAAGTAAGAAATATCAAAATCTTCAATATGAACAAGTAAAATTTATCATAAACATTCAATGCATGAAATGAAATTGCAAATTGTACTTACTTCACCAAGAATAATCAAGCACAAACCCTAGTTGTAGAATTTTCCACCAAAAATAACCAAAGAGAAGTCCCAAAACATGTCCTCTAAGAGATAGCACACTAGTAAAGAGACCAGTGTTGCCAATAAGGAAAAAAATTCAGATCCAAATTCTCTTGTGTGAGGAAATTTATTGATCAAAAATGAAAAGGCAAGGCCTTTATTTATACAAGACCTTACAACAATAATTTGTCCATAATAAAAGGCGGTCGACCCCTTTAATTTACCTCTAAAATGTACATAAATTAAAAATACATGAAATAAATCCTAGTAGGGTGACGACATGCCTCCAATGTAAGTTGTTGGGCCTTCCAAGGCCACATGTCATGTCTCCAATTCTCAAGGGGTATCTCTTCACCCATTCCACATCAAGACAACTCCAGATCCATCAAACCTTAGTCTCCAAAGATGATGTCAAGGCTAGGAAGGTGACATCATATGCCTCCAAAGGACACGCCTTGGTGCAAGAGGGGTGAAAACTCATCGTCGAGTTATTTCAAGGTGCCTATAAAGGCAACTTCCTCCATCCTATGTGCACAAAATCTCCAGGGTTCTCTACCCATCCTATGGGTTTTCATCCCATGTGTGTGGCATAATGACCAACCCTCTCAAAACCAAGCCCATTTATCCATCATCCAAGGTTCCAAGGATGTGAGAACCATTGTATAAGGGTGTTGAATCTCTATATGACCGACTGATCTTCATCACACCTTCCAAAGTCCTACAATGGGGAAAAACATCCTAGGCACAACCCAAGATGTCCCTCAATGAACTATGTTAGGGGCATTCAAAATAAAATAGAATACTAGACAAAGTAAACCAATGTTCATAAGACATATGAGTCCTTAAATCATGCAAATTAAGTTGATGTTTTATATAGAAGCCATGTAGAACAATTCACCCTTGTATCCCCTTCAAGTATCACCTAATCCCAAGACCCTGTGAAGGTTTTCCAAGTTTAAGTATGGGAGGGCCTTCATCCAATCCTATTAGGCGTGCCACCTAAACAATAAGTTACCCAAGTAGAGAGATAGGTCCTGAGAGTGACAAGGGAAAGTAAAAATCCATCAAGAGAAAGTGTGATTGTGATATGGTATTAGGCTTACTCCATGGCTTATGGTATCCATTTCTATGAGCACCTTTGTAGAGGTGGTGCTTGCTTGCTCGAGATACCCTTTCCTCGGTACTTTTTGAATTATGAACCCCTTATTTTTCCTTTTGATACCTAGTTATCATTTGCAAGTCCCCTTTATAAGGTTTCAATATTCATACCTTTATATTTTACTAGGAAATATTCCTTAATAATTTGTGCATTCATCTGCATTCGGACATGGATGATTATCATTAGAGGGGGTAGAGCTCAAGTTCATATGAGGCTTTTACGATGGCCTTTATAATCTATCAATGATGTGTGTGTGTGTGTGTGTGTGTGTGTGTGTGTGTGTGTGTGTGTGTGTGTGTGTGTGTGTGTGTGTGAGTGGGACAAAGCCAAATTTTGGGATATATGAAAGGATTTGTAATGAAAAATGTTAAGTATGATCGAGAGCGGAATGTTACCCTTGGGAGCCCCCCCTAGTATTACCCCTTTTCTAAGGGGGGTGACAACATGGGACTAGGGAATAAAAGCTTACCACCAAGGTGAAACAAGGCAACCAAGAAAATTTATCAAGCAAGTGATCCACTATCCAACTTCAACCAAATATCCTTTTCTACATGCGCAATAAATTAAACACAACACCCTGCATGAAGAAATGACTAACCATACCTCATGGTGACACTGGATTACCATGCCCCATACCCTGGGTTGCTTGAATGTGATGATCCTTGGTTGATCTGTGTTGGGAGGAAAATCAAGGGTGTTGTTGGGCTTTTCTAATCAATATGACTCTCGACACTCCATGTATGCCACCTATGGGCCTCGAGAAATTATCTCTTTAGTTACCCCTAGGTTGAGGGGGGTAACATCAAGCTCCTACTTAGGGACATGTGCTTATCATAGAGTGCATGAGAACCTGAGCATCTCTAGTATGACATGTTCCTACAAACTCAAGCAAAATTTTCAAAGCATCTAGGGTGGTGCTATCACCCCTTATTCTTATGAAAAATTATCAACTATGAAAAATCCAAACAAATGTTGAAAAGAAAATTTTCCATTCATTTTTATTTTAACATATCAATGAATACATATAAGTATAGCATAGAAATGATGCAAGATGCAAGAAGAGAACATGTAAGTTATAAGCATATGTGCAAAATCAAGCTAAGCTAAATACAAACTGTTATCACTCCAAAAGTCACCCTAGACTGTAATCAGGTGAGCTTGGTAACATCAAAAGATTTGTAAATGTAAATTCATTTTTTAAAAGGTCAAATGGAAAAGACTAGAAATAATAAGGCTTTAACTCAGAAATCTGGGCTAATCATGCATAAGCAAATGAGGTCTTGATCAGCTTCAGTCAGTGAATAGGAGTAAAATTGAATAGGAGGAAGACTTATTGAGGGAGGTGTAAAGGTTTGCTATTAACATCAGGTCTTCAAGCAACCCAAGGAAGAAAAACTCAAACACAAGATCCTCTTGAATTCAAAGTTTAAAGAAAACTGAAGAACATCACAACAACATTATAATCGAACATTCATCATAACACAACCATGAAAAACTCATGTGGATCCTCCAATCATGAATACTTCAGCATAAGAGGTAACAAGATGATGTAAAGAAAAATTGACTTCTACTAATCAAAAATTCTTAGGTCCAGTAAATAACCAGAGAACAGTTTACTCAGTCAAAGAAAATTACAATCTGGGAGCCTCAGCTCAACCATTCGAACCCCCATAAACATTTGGAATATGTATTTATAACAAAAAGGAAAGGCAACAGCTAGAGGTTCGAGTTGGCCTTCCTCACATTGTATTATTCTAGAAACATCTATCCATCTAACACCTGTGCTTACAGTTATTTAACAAACTACTATAAAAAAGGAAACGTGTTGGTAACTGATCCAACAATATTTAAATGACACTTCCTCCGTTGATATTCATTGATGCGCCTCCTCTTGCATGTTAAGTGTCATGTAGAGGTGGTAAGTTGTTATCATGCTTCCAGCTACTATCTCAGCCATTCTCCACATCATCAGCCACCTAAAATAGTAATGAATTAGAACTTATTGATTCCAGGTGCCAGCTGGTAGCATCATTTGGTAGCACTTTTGGTGTATCTCTGCGAAAATTCCGTCTCTACTAGAAATTAGGTAGCGCCTGCCAAAAAATTCAAAAGCGCTCTATGAAATTCGCAGCGCCCGTCATTATACTACTCAAGAAATTGGGTAGCACCCGTCGTTACACTGCCCAGGAGATTGGGTAGCGCTTGTCATTTACACTGCTCAGGAAATTGGATAGTGCATTGTGGTTACACTGCTCAGGAGATCGGGTAGCACCTGTGTAGCTCTTCTACATGTTCCGCAGTGCACCCCCTCTGCACATCCATGCCTGAAGATGGTGGAATGGGAGAGAAATTGGGAACATAATCACGGTTATATTTATGACATGGCTTTGTGCTTTGGCATGTGGACTTGGCTTGAATTGAATGTGTGGCTAACATAGGAATTAGGCAATGTAATTTTAACTCGTGGATTAACTCTTAGATTTAGAACATTGCAATAGATTTGGTTTTTGGGCATATTTAACATGGTTTATGATAATTTTGATAGTAAGACACTTAAGTGCACGCATCACATATTTGATAGGCCACATATATATATAACATAATTCATAAACTATAAATAGTTTAGAAAAACCTTATATATATATTTATAAAAACATCTGGTTAAAAAGTGTCTTTATAACAAACTTGTTATAAAGATTTGGCAGAGTTCAATAAGGATTTCTAACCATTTATTTGCAGACCGAGAGGACAAAGCCAAAGGATTTCTGGGTGAAAGTGATCAACAGGAGCTTGATGAATAATCTGGAGTTTAAGATATTGGCCAAAAGACTGAATAAAATGATAAATCAAGTAGAGAGTGGTGGAAATACTCTCAAACATACCAGTGCATTTTGATTGCTAACATCTGGCTCCAACTAGGATGGAGAACTCCATGCGAGGCTCCAAGAACCTAGTAGTTACAGTTGCCTTATCTATTGGGCTATGGATTCATTTGGCCTGTGAAACCAATCTCTGAAAACTCTCAAGACCTATGCAATTGATCTTTGTATACCTTCAAAACAGGCCTTTATTCACACAAACTGACTAATATTTCTGCTACAAACTAGAAGAAAAGAAATGTTCGGGCAACAAGATTATTTCCTACCCTACTCTACTCTAACCAGCTTTGCAATTGGTTAGGTAAATGTTGCCTTCCATAACAGTCATTCAAGCAGTTTTTAAATTGAAGAAACCTCGTCTCTGCCACTGATCAACAACTAATGTTTGAAATGTAACAACAGTGATAAAAATTCATCCAAGAAACCATACTCACCCAGACATGCTGATAAAAAGATCAATTATGCATGTTCCAAATCATTTGAAAAGTGTAACTCTATGTACTCATTGATAGGGTCATGAAACTAAAAGCAATGCCTGATTAATTTATTAAAGGTTACCTTCATTGTTTCAAAGTTGTTAACAGTTTGTGTGATGTCTTCTGCAGGCATACTTGATTGAATGACAGACATAGGAATTTGTGGGTTGAATAGTTGTTTCGTAACTCCAGAACCACTTGTTCGTTGATGGTTGATCATCTATGCATATACCGTGGGGATATTATGTTGCTCATACACATGGTTCTTATTAAGACAGGGTTGTTCATTTGTTGGTGATGGATAAGAGACTAGATTTATATGAAAATCCCTTTTAACATCTCCATAGAATTTACAAGGATCAGGATCATAATCATCATATACAAGAATAGTGCTAAGAGGTTCCAAACAAATCATAGAAAAATTTTGTTCATCACCATCACTGGTATTTCCATCAAAAATAGGTTTTCCATAACAAACATTTGACTCTTGACATTCAGAATGTCTTGTTTCAGGATGCTTTCTAACAGCAAAGTATTCATTACCAAAGTGTTTGTCAACAACACGCTACTCTTGGTCAATGTTTGAGACAGTGACTTCCTCAGAGGCAAGGCTATCAAAGATACCTGCTTCGAGGACCAAATCATCCACTATCTTTTCTTCATAGGGACAGCAAATAAAATCTGCCTCATGTTCAGAGCTGACATGATGCTGAATTTGAATCCAGCCACAAGCCCGGAGGTTCTCCTCCACTTCCTCAGCATCCATGAATAATTGTGATAAATATGTAGATTTTATTTCCCTAAGATACAAAACAAGGTCAAAGTATTGAGACACTATGTAATACACCATGGCAGCAGTCTCAGAAGGTTTAATTTCCATATGCAGGCTGCCATACAAGTTGTGAAACCTTCGATTAAAAGCAGACAGAACTTCATTTTTTCCTCTTCTCAAAGTAGTGAACTCATTTAGGTACTGATCAAATGACTTTCTCTCTCCCCAGTATTTTAAAAAGGTGTCATATAGTTCATCCCATGAACCAATGGAAGCAACTTCCATATTATTGAACCACAAGACAGCATCTCCAATCAAAGATTTAGAGAAAAGCCTCATGATAATATCTTCATGCAATATTTCTAGATTATCAATGAAGTCTTGAAAGGATGACAAATTCTCTTCTCCTGTAGTGTTATCTTTTCCAGAAAAAGTTGGTAGGTAGTCTACAAATCCGGGAGGGTAAGGATGAAGAAAGGATGGCATATTTAGAGGTCCAAACATATTTTCCCTAACTTTAAACTGGAATTCAGTGGGTTGTTGAACACTAGAAGGTTGTTGGTAAAGGTCAAAGGAGTTGGCAGCATGAACTGAATCAGTTTTATTATTTGCAAAAGGACAATAATCATTTGGTGCATGCTAAATTTCAACAGGCTGGTTTTTAACAGCAGAGGGAATGGTAGAAGGTAATAAGTCAACTTTGAAATATGGAGAAGGGAGATAATTGTAAGGTTCAGACTGATTAAAAAAATGTTTATGAACCTCATCTTCTTCGGGTGTTTGAAGTGGATGGATATCCTTAACATCAATGACATGGGAAGGGGGTAAATCTACTTGTTTGAAAAAGGAATATTCAAGAGCAGGTTGGTGGTCTTTAGAGTATACAAAGTAGATTATGATTCTCCTAATGTGTGCAGGGAAATTCAAGAAAGAATTAAGGATAAAGAGCACAAGTTCTAGAAATAAATTCAGAACTTGATACCTGAACTTGCCTCTGCCTTCCATTTCTGTCCAAGCTTGTTCCCACAGTGGAGTATTCCAACAAGTTCATCTTCATGGAGTCACCAGGTAGATGATTACAGTCATTTTTTTGTATCCTCTCTTGTCTACCATCAAGAGCTAGATCTATGTCATTCTTCCCAGGGAACTCTTCAATCTACTCAAATTTGTCCCCGGCAATGGCTCCATTTATGGTATCACTCCAAAAGTCACCCTAGACTGTAATCAGGTGAGCTTTGTAACATTAAAAGATTTGTAAATGTAAATGAGTGTTTTAAAAGTTCAAATGGAAAAGACTCAGAATAATAAGGCTTTAACTCAGAAATCTGGGCTAATCATGCACAAGAAAATGAGGTCTTGATTAGCTTCAGTCAGTGAATAGGAGGAAGACTTAGTGAGGGAGGTGTAAAGGTATACTATTAACATCAGGTCTTCAAGCAGCCCAAGGAAGAAAAACTCAAACACAAGATCCTCTAGAATTCAAAGTTTAAAGAAAACTAAAGAACATCATAGCATCTTTATAATCGAACATTCACCATAACACAACCATGACAAACTCATGTGGATCCTCCAATCATGAATACTTCAGCATAAGAGGTAACAAGATGATGTAAAGAAAAATTCACTTCTACTAATCAAAAATTCTCAGGTCCAGTACATAACCAGAGAATAGTTTACTCAGTCAAAGAAAATTACAATCTGGGGGCCTCAGCTCAACCATTCGAACCCCCATAAACATTTGGAATATGTCTTTATAACAAAAAGGAAAGGCAACAGCTAGAGGTTCGAGTTGGCCTTCCTCACATCAAATTCTTCTAGAAACATCTATCCATCTAACACTTGTGCTAATAGTTATTTAACAAACTACTATAAAAAAGGAAACGTTCTGGTAACTAATCCAACAATATTTAAATGACACTTCCTCCCTTGATCTTCATTGATGCACCTCCTCTTTCATGCCAAGTGTTCTGTAGAGGTGGTAAGTTGTTATCATGCTGCCAGCTACTATATCAACCATTCTCCACATCATCATCCACCTAAAAGAGTAATGAACTCGAACTTCTTGATTCCAGGTGCCAGCTGGTAGCATCATTTGGTGTATCTCTGTGCAAATTCTGTCTTTGCCAGAAATTAGGTAGTGCTTGCCAAAAAAATTGGTGGCGCTCTGTGAAATTTGCAGTACTCGTCGTTACACTACTCAAGAAATTGGGTAGCGCCCATCGTTACACTACCCAGGAGATTGGGTAGCGCCCATCATTTACACTGCTCAGGAGATCGGGTAGCGCACCGTGGTTACACTTCTCAGGAGATCGGGTAGCACCTGTGTATCTCTTCTGCATGTTCCGCAGTGCACCCCCTCTACACATCCATGCCTAAAGATGGTGGAATGAGAGAGAAATTGGGAACATAATCATGGATATATTTATGACATGGCTTTGTGCTTTGGCATGTGGACTTGGCTTGAGTTGAATGTGTGGCTAACATAGGAATTAGGCAATGTAATTTTAACTCGTGGCTTAACTCTTAGATTTAGAACACTGCAATAGATTTGGTTTTTGGGCATATGTAACATGGTTTATGATAATTTTATAGTAAGACAATTAAGTGCACGCATCACATATTTGATAGGCCACATATATATATAACATAATTCATAAACTATAAATAGTTTAGAAAAACTTTATATATATATATATATATATATATATATATATATATATATATATATATATATCATTTGGAAAAGTGTCTTTATAACAAACTTGTTATAAAGATTTGGTAGAGTTCAATAAGGATTTATAACCATTTATTTGCAGACCAAGAGGACAAAGCCAAAGGATTTCTGGGTGAAAGTGATGATCAACAGGAGCTTGATGAATAATCTGGAGTTTAAGATATTGGCCAAAAGACTGAAGAAAATGATAAATCAAGTAGAGAGTGGTGGAAATACTCTCAAACATACCAATGCATTTTGATTGCTAACACAAACTATACTACCATGATATACACAATCAAACATATACAGTCCAATGCAAGATGCAAATTCCTACCTTCACTTACCTACCCTAATTTAAGTTAGTCTCAATGTTAAGTATAATCATATAGCCAGTAAAACCATGCTAGCATTGAATCACAACACATACCCTTTTGCTACATCGTAAACCAAAACAATCATAATTCAAGCACAAAAGGAACATGATTCAGAGCATGCATTATATCATACATAATCATAAAATCTAACTCATGTAGGTGGGAGGGAGGGACAAAATCATGCAATGAGGTATCACCACAACCCTTCCCTATCCATCCTAAGACAAGGTCAAGAAAATCAGACGAATGCATATCCTCATCCGCAGCTAGAAGGCTATTAGGAGAACAAGGGATGAGAAGGAACTTGTAAATAACCCTAAGGTCGCCCATGGAAAGAGAAATAGCAAAACAAGGGGTCAAATCATGCCTAGCCATAACAATTTTCAAATGGTATCCAAATGTCGGAATTTTAGCGAAAGGTCGTGTCGCCAAGGAGATATGATAATTTAGAGGACCAGGCTATATCTGGCGGCGTATGGACAAATATGGAAAAAGTATAAAGGGTGAGACTTGGTGAATCATCGATCTTGAAAACGGCCCAGATCAACGGCCAAAGCGCATATCGGGGATCGAAATAGCACGAAGGTTAAACAATCGAGGGCGGGCCGGGGAAAAACATCATGGTTTAAATCATGGATCTGTGGCACTATTGGCGAAGGAGGTCACTCCTGGATTGCTAGCAGGAGCAGAGCCCGACGCCCATCAATTTTATGTCACAGTGGTTTATAGATGGGATGATCGAATGGAAGCCAACTCAAAATGATATCGTTCCAACTCCGAAACTAGGCTAGGCATGCATGGGTGAATGAGGTCTTATATAAACTCCAGACAGTGAGTTGTAGTATATGGTGAAACAGGCGGAAGACTTATATAAGATAAAAGCAGAGGTCTGGTACTAACATCGAGTTACTAACAGACTGTAGAAGGAGACGTTCGAAGGCAATATCATCTCACATTCAAACGAAAAACCAGAGAATGCAATCATGCAACAATAAACCTTACATCATAACATGACTGCAATGATTCGCGAGAAACAGTCAATCATGAATTCTCTGGTATGAGAGGAAAACATAGATGGAAAGGAAAATTGTTTGTCATAAAACAAGAAATCTCAAATACAAATGCATACCCAGAAAACTAGAATATCTGTTAAAACTTTCCAGTCGGCAGCTCTTCTCTACCATCGATAGATACAAAAAATGGCAAAAACGCCTACATAAACTCGAAACAACAACAGCAACAAAATCGAGACGTTGCATTAATATATTTGCATCTACATGGCTTCTGACAATCTGCACCTGCAGTCTCTGGGTGATCATGCACCTATGGCAGACGCAATTGGGTTTCTGACAGTTCTACAGGTGAATCGACGTGCTCTTAATTCGTCGCTGGACTTTCCCATTATGGCGGAGAATATGTCTAACCACCACCAACTACCTTAATAACTGCTTTATTGAGATTAAGGATAGCTCAGCCAACTCGGCACCTTTGGGACGTGGAAGACTCCCCGCGCTGCCACCTGGAATAACTGAACGGCTTGACGAATAGGAGTGGAGGCCAACGCGGAGGATGGGGCGCATAATGGGAGTGGTGGCGCCAAGACTATGAGGGTGAGACGAGAAGTGACGAGGTGTGGGAGATGGTTAAGGGAGAAGACACATGGCAGAAGGAAATAAGCGGAGGGGGCAGGAGATGAAATGTGATGGGCACGATAAGGCTGACGTGGAAGTGAGCGGGACAAATGGCGGGTGGTGAGTGGATGATGAGGTGGAGGGGAGGGACCACATGGATCAGAAGAAGGAAGGTGGACAGATGTCGGAGGATGAGGAAGGGCTAAAGGGAGCGAGCCCCATCGCACTACCAGGAGGGGAACAGATGGCAAGGGGAAGGATGGTACAAAGATGACACGATAGGAAAGGGGGCCCACACGGGTTAAAAGCAGAGCGGTTGAGAAGGATGGGATTGTCCGAGCGTCGTTGATCTGGGCGCGCTGATCTCGGTCATTGGGAAGATGTGCGCCTGATTCTGGACCCCCCCCCTCCACCTAAAGGTAGAAAGGCAGGGGGGGTCTAGAATTTCCTTGTGCACCGTTCATCTGGGTGCGCTGATCGTGATCGTTGAAGAGGTGCGCCCTCGATTTCGGACCGCCCCCCCCTGCTTAACGGTAGAAAGGCAGGGGGGCTCTGGAATCCCATGTGCGTCGTTGATCTGGGCGCGCTGATCTCTGCCGTCCAAAATTGTTGACCGCTTAATCACAAGTGCATTTGCGTCCCGAGCTTATAGTAAATGGGTTTTTTCACCCATTCCTTCGCATTCTAACCCCCCTTACTAGAAATATCGCTAACATTTGGCTCCATGAGGTATAGAGTCGTCCCTGTGATGCTCTAAGGACTCTTTTTGTAGATTCAGTGCCTTGTTGTTGGGCTATGGAGTCTTTTATTAAGTCGAAAATAAAAACAATATTTACAAAAAACAAAAGAGCCGACTGCGGCTCACAAAAAACATTTTTTTAAGAAACGCCCATTTACTGGGCCACCAAAAACTTCTTTGCCTTCCAGATCCTGCATCCTGTACGTGTTATTTGAAAATACTTCAAGGATCTTGAAAGGCCCGAACCAGAGGGCATCAAACTTACTGTGCTTGCCCCTGTCCTGCCTGGGTGCATCCCATTTGAGCACCAGATCACCCTGCTCGAAATATTTCTTTATGCTCTTCCTGTCGAAGGTCTGTTTGATGTTTTGTTGATGATCGTGGGCCCTGTTCATGACCTGTTCCCTGATCTGTTGTATTTCCACCATCTGATGAATTCTTCTGACCATATGGTCAGGCTCTCCTTCAATGTCCTGGACGAATTTCGCCACAGATAAAGCGAGCTGAGTGGGGAAAACAACCTCTGTTCCATAAACAAGTTGAAAGGGTGATATGCCCAGGGACTTCTTTGTTGTCACTTGATCAGCCCATAACGCAAATTTGAGCTTTGAATCCCAGGCCCTTTTATTGTCTTCCAGTAATTTCTTAATGAGCTTGATCAGGCTTTTATTGGAAGACTATGCCAGTCCATTTCCCTGAGGATAATAGGGAGTAGAGTGAATCAGTGAAATCTCAAACTGTTCACAGAACTTGACCAGAGGCTCAAACTGGAAAGGGGTGGCGTTGTCAGTGACAATTTTTCTAGGACAACCAAATCTGGCTATGATATCTTCCAGGAAGCTGATAATCACTTTGTGGGAAGTGCTCCTGGTGGGGACAGCTTCTATCCATTTGGTGAAGTAGTCTGTCGCAGTCAGGATCCATCTGTGTTGGCCACTTGAGGGCGGATGAATTTCCCCAATGAAGTCCAATCCCCACTGCTGAAAGGGTGTTGAAACTACCATAGGCTTTAATGGAAGAGATTTGAGTTGCTGCTTCCCTGAGAACCTATGGCATTTGATGCAAGCTCTGATTTCTCTACAGATATCAGGGAATAAAGTGGGCCAGTAATATCCATCTCGAAGGATCTTATGGGCTGTGGTCATCCAGAAATGATGACCCCCACAAAAGCCACTGTGGAAATCAAATGCAACCTGATGGGCTTCTTCTGGGTCCAGGCACCTTAAAAATACCCCTAAAGGGTCTTTCCAGTACAAGGTTTGGTCAATGAGGCAATATCTGACTACCTTGAGATTTAGGGCTCTTGCCTTGCTTTTTTCCATGCCATCAGGAGGCCTCAATTCTTGCAGAAAGTACAAGATATCCTTGTACCAGGGGCATGTCGCTAGTGATAAAGTACCGTGGGAACTCTTGTTGGATGACTCGGCTTGCTCACTGAAGAAGTTAATCCCCAAGGATTTGCAATTGGATTCAGCCAGCAACTTGGCTAAACCCTGCCCCTTTATCAATTTGGTAGGCTTAACCTCCAGATCAAACTCCAGTATCTTGGCAATCCATTTACCTCTTCTCCCGTCTATGTCAAGCTGTACGAGGATGTCCTTCACAGAGGCAGAAGGAACGTACACGATGATCTTTGAGTGTAAGATATAAACTCTGAAATCTTTGAGGGCTTTCACCAAGGCATAAGCCTACTTTTCCATGATCTCGTACCGGAGTTCTGCATCTCTCAATGCCTTGTTGTAGAAGGCAATAGGTTTCTCTTGTCCCTGATCATTCCTCTGCAATAAGACCGCTGCTACTGTATCACAAGAAGCAAAAGAAAAAATCAGGAAATCTTTGGAATAGTCAGGACTGATCAGCACGGGTGCCTCAGTCAATGCCCTTTTAATCTGGACAAAAGATTCCCTGGATTGTCCATCTTACTTCATTTCCCTTTCTGAGCATGGCTGTGATGTGTCTCACCAGCTTAGCAAAATTTGAGACGAATCTCCTCAGAAAATTAATCTTCGCCAAAAAGGCCTGAACCTCTTTTTTAGATCTGGGAAGCGATAGGGTCTGAATTGCTTCTACCCTAATAGGATCAATTCTCACTCCCTCTGCTGACACTATATGGCCTAATAGCTTCCCCTCCTTCATAGAAAACAAATATTTCTTGGGGTTTAAAGATAAGCCATACCTCCGACATTTCAGGAAAACTTTTTTCAAGTGGCAGCGGTGCTCCTCGTTTGACCTGGAGAAGACTGTGATGTTATCCAAATAGATTACTACGAACCGGTCTTTCTCCCCAATGAAGGCTATATACATAGCTCGCTTAAATGTTGCCCCTGCATTCATCAATCCGAAAGGCATTTTGGCATACATGAATGTGCCCCAAGGAGTGGTGAAAGTTGTTTTTTCTCTGTCCTCGGGCATGACTGATATTTGATTATACCCTGAAAACCCATCAATCATGGATATCCTAGCTGCTCCAGTTACCTTCTACAATATGTGTTCCATGTTGGGCAGGGGATAATTGTCTTTTCTTGAGCTTCTGTTCAGGTTCCTGAAATCAACACAGAGCCTGATTTCTCTGCTCTTCTTCCTTACTGGGACCAAGTTGGCCACCCACTCGAAATATCTCAAGGGGAAAATGATTTGTGCATCCAACAACTTTTTTACTTCTTTCTCCATGACAGGCAGCAACATGGGATTTATCTATCTCAGCTTCTGCCTAAATGGCCTAGCTTCTTCTTTCAACGAGATCTTGTGCTCAATAAAAGATGTGTCGTAAGTTTTCAAGTCTTCGTATGTCCATGCAAACACATCAGCAAACTCTCTCAGCAACTCAATATATTCATCCCGATGTTCTCTGGTAAGACTGCTAGACAATTTGATGAACCGAGGCTCCTTCTGCGAACCAATGTTGCATTCGGTTGCACCGGCACCTTCATTTGAAACCCTGCCTTTTACTGGCACATCATTCCCATCGAAAAATCTTTCTAAAGGGATGAGTCCTCTCGGAATGTGATTGTTGGGCGGCTGAATGATCTGGTGATTCGCGATCTTATTTAAAAATACCCTAGGATGAGGGTCATCATCCAGGTCGGGATACTGGTCAATGTGCAACGCGGAAAATTCGTCCACGGATTGTAGAAACCTTTCAATTTCCAGATCGTCTTCAAACACCTTCCAATGTTTGACATTGTCAGGTACAGAGGGCCTGTATTTTATCTCGACATCACTTTTTATCCCAGGTGGCAGAGGGTGCTTGAGAGAACTGGCTGATGCGGCTAGCGAGTTAGCTAGAGTATTTTCCCCCCTCAGAATGAAGGAAATATTAAAATCCAAGAAGAAATTATCCACCAGGTCCCATACTTCATTTCTGTAATTTCTGATTCGGGGATTATTGGCTCGATAAACCTTTCTTATTTGCTGAATAATCAACTCATCATCTCCAAATATCGCTATCTCTTTGATTCCCATTTCCTTCGCAGAACTCATGCCTAGAATAAGAGCTTCATACTCTGCCACATTGTTGGTGGTTTCGAATTCCAGCTTGTATGAAAGGGATATGGCCTCTTGACAAGGTGATATAAAAACCACCCCAAGGCCAGCGCCTTCGGCAGAAGAAGCTCCGTCGAAAAACATCTTCCACACGGAGGGGGTTGGAGGGAAATCTGGATAGTCAAGACTAGGTTGCTTTCAGACCTGACAAGACTCTTCAGGAGCTTCAGTGAGCTGCAATAGGCTAGACCCCAAATCGGTGTCAATTGCAAAGATGGGGTGATTGGTGGGGTCCACTTCATCACTGACAATGTAAGCCAGTTGAGCTTCTATGTACATCCTCCTTTTCTCCCCTCCAAAAACCGGAATGGTGGCATATGTGAGATCCATCTGCAACGTTCCCCCGATCTTTTTAATCCATGATCTAGACAACAACATGCCAAATTTGGGGGGAACGTCAGCTACCACAATATCCATGACCACGCTTTTCATGGGCAGCTGAAACAAAGAAACCACCAGGTCTTTGATGACTCCCAGACATTTCACCCTCCTTGAATCGAAGGAGTACAAATCATGATAAGTCTTTGTCACTTCCAGTCCCAATTCTTCCATCACTATCTTGGGCATAAGGTTATGAGAAGCCCCTGAATCCATGAGGCAATTATGCAACACTTTATCATGTATATTCAGGGATGTGTAGAAGGGAGGGGATGAGTCATCTATGTATTCTACCATGGGCCCTAGGATGACAGCTGGCTTCTCGTCTTGAAGGTTTACTGAGTCAGAGAGAGGTTGGGGGGACTCGGATTGTAGCAGCTTGGAGAGGGATCTTTTGAAGTCTTCATTTTTAACTAGTTCAGACAGGGGTACAGGGATTCTAATCTTTTGAATTTCATGCTCAAAATTAAAGGAGGAAATTGGCTTAGGAGCTTCCCTTACCCCAGTGACAGGTTCGTTGGCTGCTGGTGAAGCACTATGAGCTCTCCTTTCTTTAGTTGTGGCCACTGCAGACTTAGTAGGCCTATCTGGTATGAGGGGTTGATCTTGGATGTCAAAGTCTCCTCCTTTATTCCTTGACCTGAGATTGTATCTGTGAGAAGTGTGACCAGCCCTTTGTTCTTTCCCCAACTCATGAATTTGAGCGCTCATCAGGGATTCTTCATATGCAGACTGTGTCAAATGGCGAAAAGGAGGAGTTTCTTCAATACAATGAATTTTAGGGCCAAACTTGTCTATCTCCTCTCTTTCCTCATGATCAACTAGGTTGTTTTGGAGGGGGTTTTGAACCCTTTGATCCTCTCTGTCTTTTCCCCTTTGCTCCCTTGGGAATGCCTGTGGTCCATTGTTATTAGGTCTCCTGAAACCTCTATTATCAGCATTCTGGGGATTTTTGTACATGGGCTTCCCTTCTAACTCCCACCTCTCCATCCTGGCAAAAAGTGATTTTAGTACTCTGGTTGTCTCATCAGTCTGATGGGGCATGGGAGAGGAGCTAGATGGAGAGGCTTCAGGCTTTTTCTTAGATATGCTTCTATTAGCAGCGTTCCTGAGTCATTCAACAGCCAATATGTTAGATTCTACTTCCACGGCTGCATCCTGCATGTGGGCCAAGGTAGTGGCTCTTCTCTCTCTCAGCAGCAGGCAGAAATCAGGATCAAAAGCGCTAGCATAAGTGATCTTAGCCGAGGCTTCTGAGGAATTTATCTCAGCGGGAATTTTATTATACATTTTATTGAATTTCTTGGAGAAGTCAGAGATAGACTCTCCTTCTTTTCTCTTCAAAGACCCAAACTCTGTCATATAATACATGAAATATTTTTTATCTCCCCATTGTCTCAAAAAGGCATTGTCTAGAGCTTCGATCCCATCAATAGATCCAGGAGGCAGGGCTTTAAACCATTTCCTAGCCTCGCCTTGGAGGCTATGGAAAAAAATCCTCATCCATACGTCTGCATGCATGATGACATTATCATCTGTGAAACTGTAAAAGGCTTCTAGGTGTTCATCTGCAGTTACGTCCCCCTCACTCGTGAACTTGGGTAGCTGCTTGAGGTAACCATCTATCGGGAGGGCATTGAGGGGTTGAGGTAACACGAGGGGAGCATACCTAGTGGCTATAATAGCCTCCATTCTGGTCATAGGTGGATTAGCACCATCCATAGGGATATTAGGTAGAAGAGAACTTGGAGGAGAAGGAGTTCGTGAAGGGGCTACCGGGAATGAGTCTCGGAGAGGAGTGGGGAACAAGAGAGGATTCAAGGAGAAGGCTAACGAGCTCAAGTCATAAGGTGCTCCTCTTTGTGCAGGAGTGGGGAAATCTTCTATAGTTCCTGGTCTACGCCAAGGAACAGCTTCAGAGGAGAGGGGAGTGACAAGAATTTCTCCCTCTAAACCCAGACCAGGAGGGGAAAACTCAGCAGGAACACTCCCAAAATTCAAGAAACGGGAAACCTCTGAAGGAGGTCTATTAAGAAACTGAGGAGGAGAAAAAGGAGTTCTTACAGAAGGAGCTGGGGAAATACCTGGTTCAGCAATGAAAACTTCTTCTACAGAGCTATTTCCTCTTCTGAGAACCGCCTCCGGGTCAGCTTCAGGTGTAGCTAGAGGCAGCTATGGATGTGACCGCGTATGTCTGCCTCTGGAAGCCAAAGTTAAAATAGCGGGTTCACTCCAGTGGAGTCGTCATAATGGAGTCGCTAGGTGCACAATAGAAATCTTCAAGTTCTGATATCTGATACACCTTCAGAATCAGTTGATCGTTATCATTCAATCCCGAAGAGAATATTCAACTTCGTCCCTGGCAACGGCGCCAGAAATGTTGGCGATGGAGGTCACTCCTGGATTGCTAGCAGGAGCAGAGCCCGACACCCATTAGCTTTATGTCACAGTGGTTTATAGATGGGGTGATCAAATGGAAGCCAACTCAAAACGATATCGTTCCAACTCCGAAACTAGGCTAGGCATGCATGGGTGAATGAGGTCTTATATAAACTCCAGACAGTGAGTTGTAGTATATGGTGAAACAGGCGGAAGACTTATATAAGAGAAAAGCAGAGGTCTGGTACTAACATCGAGTTACTAACATACTGTAGAAGGAGACGTTTGAAGGCAATATCATCTCACATTCAAACGAAAAACCAGAGAATGCAATCATGCAATAATAAACCTTTCATCATAACATGACTGCAATGATTCGTGAGAAACAGTCAATCACAAATTCTCTAGTATGAGAGGAAAACATAGACGGAAAGGAAAATTGTTTGTCATAAAACAAGAAATCTCAAATACAAATGCATACCCAGAAAACTAGAATATTTGTTAAAACTTTTCAGTCGGGAGCTCTACTCTACCATCGATAGATACAAAAAATGGCAAAAACGCCTAAATAAACTCGAAACAACAACAGCAACAAAATTGAGACGTTTCATTAAGAGATTTTCATCTGCATGGCTTCTGACAATCTGCACCTGCAGTCTCTGGGTGATCGTGCACCTATGGCAAACACAATTGGGCTTCTGACAGTTCTGCAGGTGAATCGACGTGCTCTTAATTCGTCGCCGGACTTTCCCATTATGGCAGAGAAGATGTCTAACCACCACCAACTACCTTAATAACTGCTTTATTGAGATTGAGGATAGCTCAGCCAACTTGGCACCTTTGGGACGTGGAAGACTCCCCGCGCTGCCACCTGGAATAACTGAACGGCTTGACGAATAGGAGTGGAGGCCAACGCGGAGGATGGGGTGCATAATGGGAGTGGTGGCGCCAAGAATATGAGAGTGAGAAGAGAAGTGACGAGGTGCGGGAGATGGTTACAGGGGGAAGACACATGGGGGAAGGAAATAAGCGGAGGGGGCAGGAGATGAAATGTGATGGGCACGATAAGGCTGACGTGGAAGTGAGCGGGACAAATGGCGGGTGGTGAGTGGATGATGAGGTGAAGGGGAGGGACCACATGGATCAGAAGAAGGAAGGTGGACAGATGTCGTAGGATGAGGAAGGGCTAAATGGAGCGAGCCCCATCGCACTACCAGGAGGGGAACAGATGGCAAGGGGAAGGATGGTACAAAGATGACACGATAGGAAAGGGGGCCCACGCGGGTTAAAAGCATAGCGGCTGAGAAGGATGGGATTGTCTGAGTGCCATTGATCTAAGCACACTGATCTCAGCCATTGGGAAGATGTGCACCTGATTCCGGACCCCCCCCCGTCCGCCTAAAGGTAGAAAGGTGGGGGGGGTCCGGAATTGCCTTGTGCACCGTTGATCCGGGCACGCTGATCGTGATCATTGAAGATGTGCGCCCTCGATTCTGNCCTCCGCTTAAAGGTAGAAAGGCATGGGGGCTCCAGAATCCCATGTGCGTCGTTGATCCGGGCACGTTGATCTCTGCCATCCAAAATTGTTGATCGCTTAATCACAATTTCATTTGCATCCCGAGCTTATAGTAAATGGGTTTTTTCACCCATTCCTTCGCATTCTAACCCCCCTTACCAGAAATATCACTAATAGGCACCCTCTGAGACACATCGGGGTGAAAAGTGGTTCACCTAACACCGTCTTCTCCAACCCCCGATGTCGAAGTTGCTGGGTAAATGTGGACCGTAGATCTTAAAATAGCCCGGATCAACGGTTGAAACCCATATCAGCAATTGGAGTAGCGCGAAGATTAATGAATCAAGGTCGAGTTGGGGAAAACCTTTGTGGTTTAAATCATGGATGCGTGGTGCACTTAGAGGCACATCAGGGTGAAAAGTGGTTCACCTAAAACTATTTTCTCAAACCTCCAATGTAAATAGATACCTATAAAAGGGGGAACTCCCTGCATTATTTTATGATAACTTGAAACATTCAAATGTTCTAGAACCTAGTGCAAAGAATCCATTTGAAATTCAAACTCAGAACTGAACCAGATTCGTGTTTCTCTTGCCACTTAACAGGTATTTTCGTCATGGCCGCTAATCTTGTTGTCTTATCAGTAAATGAGCAAGACATCTCCTCCAAAGAAGAAGCCCTAATTGATAGAAACTCTGACATTTTCGACACAGAGATAACAGTCTCGCTCGTTTTTGTGTCCAAATCAAATTTGTTGGACAATGTTGGAACCTGCCCACCTTTCCTCGAAGCAGCTCAAGCCTCCATCTCTCCTTACATCGTAGAAGTAGTCTTTCCTTTCCCTGAATTTGTAAGTTGGTGTGCAGAATGATATTCTCATAAAGAAAGACTCATTCTGAATAAATTAGGGTCAGAGGTTTTATGTGAAATAGATAGTTCATCACTCCGGCACACCCTCAGTGTACCCTAGTCTTCATCCACAGTATCAGAGCCCTTCGAGGAATAGAAAATGATCACAATTTATAGAGAATTCCCACCAGAAGTAAAAACTCGGTTTCTGCAAACCATTGTCAAGCTCGAGCACCATTCAGAGAGTTTGTCATTACCTTCTAGTGTAAGCATCATGATCATCGAAGTCCAGTGGGCTTGTTCTCTATTAAGTCAAATTTTAGGATTGGACAATGACAAGTTTGTGGTAGAAATCATGTTAGGTTTCCTGTTGACTTTCTTTATGTTAGAGTCTGTTCAGTCAATCTGTGTCGGTTTTGACAAATCCATTGTTGACAATATGCATCAGTAGTTGGTGAAATTCAATTCATTAAGACATTTCAGATATTACACCCATTTGTTGAGGATGTTCCTAGAATCTAACAAAACTGAATTTCCCGAGACTGCATTCATTTCAACTGAATGTAAAAGGATCAACTTGCTTATCTTCATTAATAAGATTGTGTCCAAGGTGTACAATCTTATCTTCGGTTAAGACTTGCCAAGGGTCCTGGAAGAAAGGAAAAGTTGTTTACAACCAAATCCAGAGAGCAGGATAGGTGATTGGATGTTTTTCATATAGTCCACGGCAATTTGGGTATATGGCTACTAGGAAGAACCTCATATTTTACCAGTATTTCTGACCCCCAGAATCTTTGCTTTGGAGTTCATAAGATAGAGGATCATCTTAGAAAATGAGCACTTTTTAAAGCACACAAGGATTCTAATCTAAAACTTCTTTCATAGTAGGTCCCTTTGTGGTGAAGAACAAGTCTTGTTTGCCTCAGATTCAATCCAAACTCAGTGAATTTGGGTTCACGTAGTTGCAAGGAAGAAAATATGACCCGCACCAGATCATATCAAAGAGGAGATTGGCAAGCAAACAAGGTCCCTATGAACATGAGAATGTCGAAGGATTTGATAAGTTGTCCAATCTAGAAACCTTTGTAGATATGGAGGTCACTATGCAGCATGATCTAACAAAACAAACGGAACCAACTTCCCAGCAGATCCCAGCACAGAAACCTTCTCCTAGATTGATTGTCAAAGCTCCTAAATTGAGCATCTACAATAAGAGGAGCAGTTCAGAGGCCCTGGGTGCCAGTATCCAGCAAGATATTCTCAAGGACATGAAAAACACATCATCCTCTCAAATAGTTGACCAAGAAGAAGAAGAACCCAAGGAGAAAACATGCATGGAAATGGTAGAAGGTGTAAACAAGAACAAAGAAGTAGGTACGGAAAACAAGACACAAATTGAAATCAGCACAAAGGTTTTTAGCAGCAGTGTTGGGTATGTGTTATATTTTTTGCATGTGTGTGTGTGGGCGCGTCAGATATGAAAACTTTGTTTGAAGATCCTGCGTGTGTGTTGGGCGGTTTTTGCTATTTTTAGTGGTTTAATAAAAATAATCCTGGTTTTAGGGATTAGGGTTTTGGTATCTACGAAATACCTAAAAACATTGTATATATTGTATAGTGAATGGTGAAATTCGAGATAATGAATATAAGAAAGGTTTTCCCAGTTGAGGGTTTCCGGTATAAATCTTTGTGTACTATGTGAATGAGCCATTGATTAAATTTTGTTTTGCTTAAAAATCTATATGCATTTCTTTACTTCATAGGTTTAAAACTTACATGTGGTATCAGAGCTCGTTTTTGGCTTCAAAGGGATGCCTTTGTTGTTGAGGGTTTGTCTCAGTCTTGATAGGTCAAGTTTATCTTGGGTCTGTGATAAACCTAGGTTTAGTGGGAGCTTTTTCAGTTGTGATTTAAGTATAGAAAGAGGAATGGCGAGATCATCTAGAATCAAGATAGAGAAGTTCAACGGTAAAAGATTTGAGCTATGGAAGCTCAAGATGGAGGACCTTCTTGTAGACAAAGAACAATGGATCGTTGTGGATCCTAGTACACAGCCTACTAGTACACCATCTACTAGCACACAGGCTACTGGTACACAACCTACTAGTACACAAACTACTAGTACACCAGCTATTGGTATGTCGAAGGAAGATTGGGAGAAGTTGGACAGAAGAGCGAGTATTATTTGACTCTGCCTGGAAGATTTGGTTTTGTTGAATGTCTCAGGAGAATCTACAGCCAAGGAACTATGGAATAAGTTGGGGAATTTGTATCAATCAAAGTCCCTGGTAAACAAGTTGTTTCTTCGAAAGAAGTTGTATCATCTTAGGATGGAAGATGGAGATTCTATGACAGAACATCTAAATGCCTTTAATACTCTGGTAAGTCAACTTGTC
>ML797877.1:130585-175064 GCA_009831015.1 Picea engelmannii
TGGAGATTAAAAGAGATCATGCAAATAGGAAACTCTGGTTGAATCAGAGAAAATATGTTGAGACAATATTGCAGAGGTTTAATATGCATGGAAGTAAACTGGTCAAGGTTCCTATTCCTATAGGTGTAAAGTTATCTGCAGATCAGTGTCCCGAGACATGGGAAGAAGAAGAGGGCATGTCCCATGTTCCATATGCCAGTGTAGTTGGCAGTTTGATGTATGCAATGGTATGTACTAGACCAAACATTGCACATGTAGTGGGAGTTTTGAGCAGGTATATGTCAAAACCAATGAAGGAGCATTGGACAGCAGTAAACAGGGTCTTCGGGTATCTTCATGGCACCACCATTTATGGATTGTGCTACCAAGGAAGACCAGGATTGGACAGAGTGGTGGACATACATGGATTTGTTGATGTAGACTGGGCTGGAGATATGGATCGCAGAAGATCCACAAGTGGGTATGTGTTTATCCTATTTGGAGGAGCAATCAGTTGGATGAGCAAAACATGGGTTGTAGTGGCACTCTCAACTACAAAAGTTGAATACATTGCAGCCACCCATGCAAGCAAGGAAGAAGTATGGTTACAAATATTGTGTTCAAGTATTGGGTTGGTACAACAAGTAGTGAGATTAGATTGTGACAGTCAGAGTGCAATCTTCTTGGCAAAGAACCCAACTTATCATTCGAAGACAAAGCATATTGATGTTCAGTATCACTTTGTGAGAGACATGGTTGAGGAAAAGAAGGTGTTGTTGGAAAAGGTTGACACTTTGAAGAATTTTGCAGATTCATTGACAAAGTCTGTGAGCAAAGAAAAGTTCTCCTAGTGTAGAGTAACAATGGGCATTGTTGCCCTGGATTGTTGACTATATAATCCCCTGGACCCCTAGATGCAAAGAAAACAACAAGTGGGAGAATGTTGGGTATGTGTTATATTCTTTGCATGTGTGTGTGTGGGCACGTCAGATATGACAAATGTGTCTAATGATCTGGCGCGTATGTTGGGCAGTTTTTGCTATTTTTAGCGGATTTTGCTATTTTTAGCGGTTTACTAAAAATAATCCTGGTTTTAGGGATTAGGGTTTTGGTATCTACAGAATACCTAAAAACATTGTATATATTGTATAGTGAATGGTGAAATTCGAGATAATGAATATAAGAAAGGTTTTCCCGGTTGAGGGTTTCCGGTATAAATCTTTGTGTACTATGTGAATGAGCCATTGATTAAATTTTGTTTTGCTTAAGAATCTATATGCATTGCTTTACTTCATAGGTTTAAAACTTACAAGTAGGAAACACATATTTAGCCAGAAACCTGGGGCATTTTATCAGTCCAAGGAAGATTCAATGAACCAGTACGTTGTGAAGGGAAGTACGGCCAACAGTGAAATAAGAGAACTTTTGCCTGAAGTGGAAAAGACTTCCCAGTTTAAACCTTCCTTGCTCTCAGTCAAAGATGTGGAAAAGAAAACATTTAACATAGCAGTGGTTGATGATGATAAGGTATCTGAGATCAAAATGCACTATGAAAATATCGGTGCCCCTAACAAAGTAAAGTTCCACAGAAATGTCAGGGATATGCTATATTATGATTATTTGAGTTTGGGTCTGAGGGTCGCAAGATTGACAACACATGCACACAAACTAGATGGACAATTGAAACAGGAAAAGGCATGCAGCAAAGCCTGGATGACATAGGTCAAAAGGATAGAGTATGAAGGTCCTCAAGGGGTGAAAACTTCTCTAGACGAAAAGGATAAGATGATCCAAAGCTTAAAGAAAAGGTTGAAAATGTCACCCACGGACCATCCACAAACAGTAGAATTGACTGCTTTGGAACAAGAGAAAGAGACATTCAGACAAGAGGCACTCAATTACAAAGATAAAGTGTTGCAGTTGGAAAAAGAGAAAGAAAATTGGTCTCAAGCATAGGCAACAACATCAGATGTGGTTGTCATTGTACCTACTAATACAGAGGTTGGATCTAGCACTGAAGGGTTGGTCCAAGCTATGTCCCAGGTAAGCATCAAAACGGGTGATATCAAAGGTCCCAACGAAATTATAGAAAAATTGAAACAAGAGATGAAGGTGAAAGATGAGAAGATGGCTCAACTTCATAGAGATAATCAATATTTGCAAGAGAGAGTGAGAAAAATGAAAACCAGGCTAAAGGGATAAACATTATTGCAAGGAGTCAAACATGTCATATGGGATGTTATTGATGCAGAAGATGCTAAATTCAGGGTCTAGATAAATTTTATAAATGACAAAGAAAGTGTGACTTCTACAACTCGGAGCAGGTGCGTTGTTGTTAATGAAGTGTTAGCTAAGAATCCCTCAGAATGGACCCAAAATGTTATTGACTTGCTAAATTATGTGTCAACTGCCGATCTTCAAACTATCATGGTAAAAGACAGGACTGCAATGATCATTTCAGCTAGGAAAATCATCACCAAACATAACCTGCTCAGATCAGTCCAAAACAAAGCTATGCAAATGGAGCACAGCATACAGGAATTTAAAGATGCATTTGAACAATTGTTTGTCAAAGGCCTCCCATCATTTTGGAATGGCAAAGGTTCATTATACAATCAGGAAGATTACAATATTCTCCTCATGCAATGCAGAATGGACCATTCTAAATTTGAAGCTATAGAATAAAGTCTAAAGGGCCCAAGTCTGGTAGAATATCTGGCTACAAACTTCGAAATTTTGAATAAGTTCAAGATAGTGAAATTCTTCGTGTCGACAATGTCCTATGCCATGTGCATTGACTTGGAGATTTTGATTAAAGAGATGATGGATTGTGGAATCCCCTCTAATTCGCAATGGAAGGAAATCTTGTGGTTGGGTAAGACAAAGTGCAATATCGCTGGATCCAGTCAATGATCCCCAAATGTCATCAGATTTGAAGATCTGACAGAAGACCAGAGTGAGACAGATGGTGTGAAATAATCTAAACAAACAGAGAAATTTCCCATAATTTTGGAAGCATTTTATTTTGTCAATCATTGTAAATCATTTCGTATACCAAAACTATCAGTTGAAACTGTTTTGGAAGATGAAATGATTCATTTTCAGTTATTTTGATCAAGTTGTATAAGTATTGGGTTACTTGAATGAATTAATGTTGGCAGAAGTGCAAGATCCCCTTTTGGTTGTATCAAACTCTATTTGTAAATTTTCTAAATCTGAATTGAATATAAATGCAGAAGATTTTGAAGTCTCTATGAAAAGATTCTAACGAGTGGTGATATGATCTTTGTTTCTTTTCATCGTATGTATTTCCTGTGACCTATGACTTCATTTACATTTTCTTCCATTTAAATTGGAGAGTTAAAGGCCCAGAATTCATCTTGTGATGCTCTTGTCTTGAGCAATTTAAACTATGTGATTGTCTTCTTAACTTATTCAGAATTCATTTCAGTAATGCTCTGATGCAGTTATTTGTTTTCTTTATCTTCCTACACTCTATTTAAATTTAATAATAACTCATATTCATCGCCTCATTTAGCCTTTGTCATATGGAGAGTTCTATCAATCGATGCATTGTTTTCATTCATTTTCATAATTTTGACTACATAGCCTTGAGTGTTTCTCCCCTTCCTTCCCAACAACTTTATTTAAAAACCCCAAAAGAAACCAAATCTAGCCAGCAATTCCCAAAGAAACATCAAGTGACACGAGAGAGCCCTCTCTAAGTTGAGCAGGCTAGTGCCTCAACTCTAAAGTTGGTTGAAATAGTTACCTTTGTCGTTAGTCTATTCAGTCGGACAAAATTTACAGAGTGCTAACATTCTGGTGCCGCTACCGGGGAAAAATTGGAAAATTTCCCCTGGGAAAGGACGGCATGGTTGAGTTATAAGGTCTAAGAGAAGCAAACACTTAGGCACATATTGGCTGTATCCTTGCTCTGGCGACTCCACACATCAAAAAATCAGTTTGAAGGTGATTCCACTAGTAGAAGAATCCAGAAATTTAAATTTTCACTGGCGACTCCACTCTCAATGTAGAATCCAGCTTCCAAAACATCATTGGCGACTCCACTGTCTGAAGATGAGTTCAATATCTGCAAGGTATGCTCCAATGAATCCATTTCATATTTCTAGATTTCCAAATCATATTCCTCACATAAATTGGCAAAAATATTTGCCTAAATTCAAAGATGGGAAAGGAAATGATGTTGCCTTGCACTTGATTAGATTTCACATGCACATATGTAATCTAGGGGTTGAATTTCAAGAGGATTGTTTGATGAAAATTTTTATGGATACTCTAGAGGGGAAAGAAAGATTATGGTATGAAGGTTTAAAACCAGGCAGCTTATACTCTCTTAAGGATTTCCACATAACATTCTTTAAGCATTGTGTAAAATCTAATCCTTCATTCTTGGTGTTTGAAGATTGTTGTAAATTTTGTGAACATTTCATTAAGTACCTTCAAAAAAAATTTGGTGATGAAGAGTGTATGAATAATGAAATCATAGAAGCCCTTTATGAATATTCATCCCAACAACAAATAGTATCCCCTCCTTTGGTTGAAGGTAAATTTGATCAAGAAATTGTTGTTGAAAGTCATTTTCCTTCCCCTGAACTTGATGAAGATATTCAACAAGATTTTCAGCAAGACAAAGTGTTTCAATGTTGTCTTTCTCCCCCTATGAATGATATGGTTGTTCAAATTCTAAGTGGCCTAGACATGGATGAGGATTCTGAAACTGCATCTATGGAAACTTCCAGCAATGAACAAACAAATGACATAGATCTTCAAGAAAGAAACAAAACAACAAATGCATTTTTCAATCATAAATACAGAAAGATAATGAAGAGGCAGTGGTCTTATTTGATTCATTTGAAAATCATGGTTTTGAAAATGCATCGATGGGAACTCTAGACTATGAAATAGTGCATGTTGTTAGCTTTTCACATTTGCAAGAATATTATGAGCAGGAACTTATTTCCATTCATTCATTTGAAATTAAAAATGATAGTCCTCAAGCAAATTTCCAGAAGTTTAATGAAACCAAATCAGAATTGTTTGATGAACAAGAGGATGCACATAATATGGATGTCACATTTGAAGATGTTCAAGAATGTATGAATGTTTTTGTTGAGATGCATGGGAAAGTAAACAAACCTATTGTTTCCATTTCATTTGAAAATTTTCTCAAAACAAAAGAAATAGAGAAAGAGCAACAAACACTTATGAAAGAGGCTTTTCTTTTTGTTTTTGCTCATCAAGAAGAAATCAATTTCCATGGTTTTCAAGATCCTATGGCCATCCTATTACAGTCGTCATTGAAGGAGGAGTTTGTTTTATTCATAAGTTCAGGTTTTGGATTTGACTTGTATTTTCAGCTGCCATATTTTACATTTGTTTGTCTGCTTAAGAAAGATGTGATCGGAGAAAAATCGGGAAGCCAATTGCTTGATTGGTTGTGTTATCACACTAAATTGCCTTGGGTCTTTTAGTTTGTTTTTATCCTTTTTAAGCCTTAGATTTTAAATTTTTTAAAGTTTCATCTCTTTAAAGTTTATGTTTGGAAAGACCCCTAATTAGATGATTAAAGTTTTGAGTCTTAGCTTTAGTTTGATCCTCAAATGGATTTTTGGTCCTAGAACCATTTTAGCTCATGACTTATTTTGTTCCCCTTCATGACTTGTCCCTAGGTCAATCCCTCCCATGATTAGACTGATGTGACCCACCTTTCTCCTCACTCATGACCTCATAGGCATGCCTCATCGTCCTTGCTTACCTGTCCAATCATTTTTTTAGTTGGAGCATTGCCCACTCATCAGGAAGTTCTGTAGCGCCTTTCTCGTTCATCATACTCCCACCTTGATTCATGATTGCCATGACTGATGTCATGTCCCTTGTTTTAAGTGCCAGAAGTTGGTTAAATATGCCTTCAAGATCTTGCATTTACGATCCCCGGTGACGGTTTCTAAGTTTGAAAAACTCAACAGTGGTGCGTTGCGCAAATTCACAAGTTCTTATTAGGCGACAGCAAGGCAAGTAAAATTGATGCTGAGAAATATTTGAGGGTCGAAGTTTTCACAATATCATCCTAAAATTTCATTGAAGATTCCAACAGGTGTCCACTCCATAGGTATCCCGTGTTGCCTCCTCTGCATATTAATTTTCACAAGAAATTTGTGATCAGGTTTTGGTTTTCCAAGTTTGCACAGTCATAAAGGACTCATCTCTGCATGATAGCCTTGTCTTCTCTCTTTTTCAGACATGTATCTTCATTGCCTGTATCTAAGTCTGATTATTGTTGCATGCCTTAGCCATTGAAATCGCAAGTCTGTAAATAGCCTATCCTCTGTGTATGCGTTGTGCTACCTAGAGGCACTACTTAAACCTTCTCTGCCTCCTTTGCTTCCTTTCATATTATATTCTAGAATTTTTACTCAATCGCAAAGCTCCAATTTTGGATTACCTCCTCACTGCCCACACTCTCGAATACTTGTACAAGTCTAAGGGTGTAATTCCCACACTCAAGCTTGGCTCACTAGCACCAGTCTATCTCAAAAGTTCAGCCTTGTAAATTTGAAGCCCGATTCAAAGCCTTCCTGGTTATTACTATCCCATAGGCCTTTCAAAAATCCCTCATTCTAAGCCATGGAGACTCCTCAATCAAGGAAGACACACAAAGGTGGCAAGGTGGTTAGGACAGAACCAGTGGACATGCATCTTTTTTATACAGAGCCCATGGCAAGAGAGGTCTTTCAAAGAGTAGGGTGCCTCTCTTTCTGCCAGAACATGCAGAGAGACTATCCATAGGTAGCAACACAGTTTGCATTACATTTTGATGGTAGGAAAACCAAGGTTGGGGATTTGGAATTTGAGGTAACTGAAGCCTCTATCTCAGCTGCAACAGGGATCCCCATTATAGGTGAAAAGTGGTTCAAATCCATGGCTTTGATTTCAGCCTATGCTAAAGATATTTTTAAACCAAAATATCAAACCAATGATTTGTCTAAAAGTATGCCAAGGGGTCAATTGATTGAACAGTTTGACAAAATATTGAAGATCATACAGAGATATTTTACATGTGGAGGGAGATTTAACACATTGTATCGGTACCATGTAAGGTTGTTGCTACATTTTACTGGTAAGGTTGAGATGAATATTCCCTATTACTTGTTAAAAAGTATAGGTAAGATGTCAGACAGGATACAAGCCAAATCTAAAGATGTGGATTCTAGCCTCTTCCATTCTGGATTGATCAGAATGCTAGTCTCTGAGGAATTGGGTAAGAAAGAGATTTCATGGGAGAATTTTTTTGTTACTTCTCATTTCAAGTTGGATCTAGCATCAACTCCTCAATCACAGAAGTCAAGTCCTTTGTCACCCACCAGTGCTACTAAATCAGGGACTAGTAGGAAGAGAAAAAGCAGAGCCTCTGTTCAAGTTTTAGAGGTCAGCAAGCAGGTCACAAGAGCTGAGGAGGAAGTTTGTCCTTCCCCACAAAGAGATTTTTCACCACCTCCTCCACCAGGGTTAGAAGAGGTGTCTTCTTCTACCAAAGCTACATCCAAGAATGGGAAGAAGCTACCTTTTCCCTCTTCTCCTCCAGTAGTCCAAATCAAAGGTAAAAAACCTTTCACAAGGTCATCAATTCCTAAGGAGGTTTTCAAATAGAAATCTTTACCAGAAACCCTTATTCAAAAGAAGAAGGGAAAAAACATTGAAAAGCCTATGGAAGAGAAACCAGAAACCCCTATTCAGAAAGGGAAGGGTAAAGGTGCTAAAAGACCTCTGGAGAGAAAATATGAAACCTCTGTGAAACATTTTGAGAAGCGTATGGAAAGAAAAGAAGAAATCCCTGTGAAAAGGAAGAAAGGTAAAAGCAAAGCCACCAAAAACCCTGATGAGGTAGACAAGACACTTCCCATGCAAGTGGAAGAAGAGACATAGAAAAAACCTATTGAGACTGTGCATAACACTACTCCTCCTGACAGTCAGACCTTCAAGAGACTTATCATGCAACTTAGAGAGTCAAGAAAAGAGGTGGCTCAATTGAAAAAGAAAGCCATGTCTGATAGAGCCAAGATGACAAATATTATGGATGGCTATAGTCACACACTTGACTTGGAAACGTTTGTAGTAAGAAGGGCCCAGCCCCTTCATAGACAGCTAAAGAATCTTTACAGGCAGAACAAAGGTTTCCAATCTCATAATAGGAAGCTAAAGGCAGAGCTGAAGCACTTTCAAGATGAGGTAGCCCAAAGAAATTTATAGGTGTTGGTTGAAGCTTCCATTGAGAATGACAAACCAATGGCTAAGGAGAGCATAGCTAAACTGAAAAATCCTATCAATGCTAAGAAGAAGAATCTTTTTGTGCCAATTGAAGATCCTCTTTCTACCAGAAAGAGTGTGAGGTTAAGTGTCAAGATGACAAAATAGTTGGTAAAAGGAAAGCCCCATTTTTTAGGATGGTTCCTTTTTGGGAGGGTTAATTGATATTCAAATATTACCTATGCCATCTATACAAGCTTCTAAGCGTTTAACTATCAAATTTTTGGGTTTTTTGCAAAGTGTTGACTCCCTAAATGGTAAAATGCACTACATTTTGTACTGCCAAGACACCTAAGTAAAAGGGGTTTGATATCATGAAAGTCTATCAATTGCTCTACACATGTTCAAGATTGAAGGCACTATGTTTTTGACAATGCTACCTAGACCTACACACAGACGCAGCATAAGTGGCGCTACCTAATATTTGGCATAGAACAAAGTTGGCATACAGGCGCAACACCGGGGCGCTACCTAATATTTTACAGAGAGCAGAGTCTGTACATATACACAACACAATGGCACTATGTAGAGGTGCTACCTAATATTTCACAGAGAACATAGTTTTCACACATATGCAACACAGGGGTGCTACCTACAGGCACTACATTTTCTCCTTGTAGTGTGCTATTCGGATTTGCTACCCAAGGAAGCTACCAACAAACACTAGGGATCTAGGAGGAACAAGCTAACAACTTTGGATAAATTGATGATGAAGAAGGTTGTAGAAACAGAAACTGGCATCATGAAGACAACCACATGCTTTGAAAGACACATGGAAAACAAGGAGCTGCACAGCAAAAGGGAATCAAATCAGTTTGAAATTCGGTTGGATTAGTCACCAACATTTTCCTATTTTATAACATAGGTTGTTAAGTAAGTTTTTAGATCAAATAAATGTTTAGAGATTTTCAAGGGAAGGAGGCCAGCTCGTACCTCCAGTTGTTGCCTCCCTTTTGTTATAAATAGATAGATGAAATGCTTTAGTAGGTTCGTATGGTTGAGAAAGACTCCCTTAGACTGTAATATTTTGATGAAGTGATTGTGATCTAGTGATGTATTGGACTTAATACATTTTGACTAATAGAAATCAGCTTCTCTTTCAGCTTATTTGCTTCTGATGCTAAATGTTCATGCTTTGAATGATTCGCCTGAATGATTGTGGTGATGTTATGATGAATGTTTGATCATTATGTTATAATGATGTTTATTTGACTTCCTTAGTTTCTCAGTTCAAGAAGATATTGTGTTAAGAAACTTTCCTCCTTAGGATTTTGTAGACCTGATGTTTACAGTAGCCCCTACACTTATCCTATTCAAGTCTTCCCTCTATTCATACTTACTCCCAAACTATTGATTGAAGTTAGCCAAGTCTTTGATTGTTGGTGCATGCTAGCCCTATTATCTGAGTTAGAACATTATCATTTGAGTCCTTTTCCATTTGACCCTTTAAACACCCTTACATTCACTTATAAACATGATGGGTACTAGGCTTGCCTTCCATGCAATCTGAAGGTGACTCCTAGTGCTAACAGGTTGCATTGGCACTTTAGCATCACTTGATTGAGTATTCATTTCAGAAATTTTAGAGTAGATAGGAGTATGCAAATAAGCTTGTTGGTCAATCATTTTCCAGTTTGGATTTCCAGTAGTATGTACAGTCAGATTTTAGCAGTGTATTCAGTGTTCAGTATCCAGTTGAGAGTAGTGTGAAGAGTTTGGTTTTCAGCAGACACTGGTGACAGGTCGGAGCAGGGTACACGGACATGTTTTGGGAGCAGCCCAATGGATCAGGCACGTGGTCTACTGTTTTTTTCTACCTCATAGGGAGGATAGCATCCCCAATAGGAGCATATGTTATCACCTGCTAATTTGTATTAATTTTTCCCAAAGCATCTTGTCCTTGTGCTATTTTTCCACTCAGACTTTCAAACTATTTTCACCAACTCCGTCTAGCTCCCATCACCTAAATCCTTCACTCAAATGATAATACAAAATAGTCATGTCCTCCATGAGTCAAAAATTTGGCAAATATCCCAAACCTATACCTAGCCTTAATGCTTATCTAAATCCCTTAGTTCCATCACTTCATTCATTTTTACCCTTATTTTCATATTCCCGTTGAAAATAAAAAAATATTCCTTTTATTAAGCACCCTCATCCTATCCACAAAGTCATGTGTTAAGCC
The DNA here is from genome assembly GCA_009831015.1 of Picea engelmannii. NCBI lineage: Eukaryota > Viridiplantae > Streptophyta > Pinopsida > Pinales > Pinaceae > Picea > Picea engelmannii. The sequence continues at coordinate 141,078 of ML797877.1, forward strand.
TCATATGCCCAAAGTGCTTAGAAAATAGAAAAAAGGGTTTATTATTATTAATATAAATATTTTTATATTAAAATATTTATATTAATATTTGATCCAATATTTAATTTGCTACATCACGTCAAATCATGCGCACGAATCTCAATTTATAATGTGGAAAATTCAAAGGTTGGATGGAGGGCGTGCATACATATCGGGGATTGAAGTAGCCAGGAGGTTAATTATGTGAAGGCGGACCGGGGAAAACTATTGTGGTTTATTTGGTGGACACGTGTTTTTACATGGAGCACATCGGAGGTAAAAGGAGTTTGAATTAAACCACTCCAGCCCAAGCCCAATGTAATAAATGCACCATTTATCATATGTTTAATGTGCGGCATTTTTCCAGGAGTGCATTTCAACAACAAATATGGAATTTCTAATAAATGAAATTCCTCCTCACGGTGAAAAGGTTTTAAGGAGGTAAGATTTAAGTTTTACAAATTAGAGACATTAATGTTTATTTCCATGCAAAATATTTAAATGGGAAGATGCATGTGAAGACTTGGATAATTCTTTATCCAAATATTTACAGAAGTAAAAGAAGAAGATAAAAGATATTTTGCAAAAGACGGACTAAAAAAAAACACACAGTAAATGTTTTTCCACAATGAAACGGTAAATTGGAAAAACATTACACAGTAAATGTTTTTCATAGGGAAATAGTAACAGTAAATGTTTTTTACAATGAAATGGTGAGTTGGGCCAAACAGTAAATAGTTTTAAAAATCACGGGCATGAATTAAATTATGGAAATTTAATTCTACAGGATAGAAAAATATTTGGGAATTATTTTATTCAAATATATCACTCCCAAATATTTAATGAGAATATGGATAAATGAAATTATATTTGAAAGAGTATAAGTGGAATTTCAAAGAGAACATGGTAGAGGAAGGAGCTGGAGCATCAGAGGAATCTGCAGGGATCATGAAATGTTTTTTTTTCTGAAAACTGTCATTTGTAATCATTGTAGAAGTTGTAACGTTTCATTTCAGTTATTGTAACTGGTTGCACATTGAAGGAACTTGAATTGTATAAGTATTAGAGGTCTGAGTGTATTAAAAATGGGCAGAAGTGCAAGGCCACAATTTTGGTGGTTCTGGACTCTATTGTAATTTTTCTAGGACTGAATTGAATACATATGCAGAAACATTTTGAACTATTTATAAAAAGATTCTAATGGCTATGATATGAGTTTCGTCTTCCTTCATTGTTTGTATTTCTTGTGATCTTTATGCCATATACATTTTCCTTCTATTTAAATTGGAGATTTAAAGGCCCGAAATTCATCATTTGATGATCTTGGCTTAAGCAATTTAAACTGTATGTATATCTCTTCTTAGCTAATTCAAAATTCATTCTTGTAATGCTCTGATGCAGTTATTTGTTTCTCTTTCCTCTTAACACTCTAATTAAATTCAAGTTATAACTCAGATTGATTGCCTCATTTAGCCTTTATCCTCTGGAGAGTTCAATTGGTTGATCATGTTTTCATTCAATATCAGAATTTTGACTCCATATCCCAAAGTGTTCCTCCCCTTACTTGCCAGCAACTTTATTAAAAAACCCCAAAACAAACCAAATCTAGCCACCAATTTCCAAAGAAACATCAAGTGACACGAGAGAGCCCTCTTTGAGTTAAGCAAGATAGTGCTTCGGCTCTAAAGTAGGTTGAAACAGTTAATCAGCCAAAACAAATTTACAGAGTGCTAACACAACCCAAATCTTGTGGGTCGTGTGCATGAGATTGGAGATCCTTGCAACAGATCATAAGTTTAAAACAATTATTCCCTACAGGGACACAAATATTATGAGGAAAACTCCTAACCACATTTATAGTGGGACAAAAAGGGGAAAAAGGAAAAGGTTGGGAGATCTCGTCACAAAAACCTTGCCCCATGTTGATCATGTCATTATCTTGATCTAGGTCAAAGCATAGTGGTGGTTGAAGCTCTTCTTCGTATAATAAATCCAAGTGCTCAAAAGGATAAGTACCAAATCCCCCAGGATATGACTGGAAATCAACATGAGAATGTTGCAAACAATCATCCCTAGGTAGTTGGAAAAAAATTGTAATCATGTCATCTCCTTGCTACCTAACATCAGAATCAGTAGTGATCACATATGGTTTTTGTAACGACAACGATTGAAAATGACCTTCGATATCGTAAATGGGATCATCATCATCATGATCAATCACGTTCCATTTACGTCTCCCATCAAATATAAACTCATCAATGTTGTCAATCACATCATCACCTTCATTGTATCATGAAGAGTTTTTTATCCCCATTTTGTGGATAACTAAGGAGATTATGTCTCGAGGACCTCAGGTTGGAGATATGGAGTGTCGTGAAGACTATATGGCCAACAGTACCCTTTTGCATAGTTGGAAACCTCTCTCGCCACCACAGATGGTCACAAATTTCTAGATGGAATCCACCACATCAACTGGCTTCCGGAAGGCAGTGGGCCTTACTCCATGTGGTAAAAGTTAGTATTATCTAGTTGAGTATGTTGTATCTTAGATTGCTCTATATTTCATGAAATATGCTTGGAAATTATTCATTTTTCCCTACTTCACCTTGGTGGTTGAAATTGTGCCCTAGTAAGTGATTTTACTTGGGGATGGGTTTGCTACAAGGAAATCCCTTGAAGATCCATCGTATCGATCCCGACCATACTTGCCACTTTCCATCATTATTCCCCTCCATTTCCTTATTTATTGGGATTTTAGGGTGTATTGACCCAAGAAGGGGTTGTCCCTCATTCTATGGGAAGAAGGGGCTGAAGGCCCAGAGGGATTGATGTTGGTTAAGAGATAAAAGCCTTGTGTGAACCTTCCAGATGCTTCACCTAGGGATCACCCAAGAAAGCAGTGAAATTATTATCTTTGACTAAAGGGAACCCACAATATAATAAAGAATGATTAAAAGGTTAGTTAAAGGATAGGAGATCTCATCACGAGCCAACCTATCACGTCCATGAATATCTAGTGGTATGGCATTGCCATCATCTAGTCATTAAACCAGGGTAATGGCTCTCAGTTGAATGGCTGGGAGAAAGGGAGTCTCATCATGAGCCATCCTTCTCATTTCCACTAGGTGTTTGTGGGTGTCATTTCCATTATCTAGCCACCACACCAGGGCAATGACCTTCAACCTCTCCTTAAAATTATGAAATAATGGGAATTAATAGACTTGGAAAAAGTGCATTGTGGATGAAGGTACCACACACCCTCTACAAAGGCACCCATGAATGAGACAGTATGGCCCCTTGTATGTCATGAGGCCTATGCCCATTAAGTATTGACCCCAACCACTTCATCCACTTTACATGGCTTAGAGAGGGATCTCTTGGAAACTCTCCTTAACCTAGGGAAAAATCCACCCAATAGGTGTTATCGAACTAATCGGTAAGTGCGGATACAAAAAGATCTCCCTAGTTTCACCCCAAAACTAGAACAAAACAAGACACAATATAAAACTTCCCCTAAGTTTTAATCGCCAAGCATACTAACTAACAAGAGATAAATGACATGCCTTTTAAACTTTGTTTGTCCTCGCTAGTGTCATCCTCACTCAGTTCCAAGGCTCATGGGATGTTGAACCTGTAAATAGACACAAGCCAACGAAGTGAAAGCAACAACGTATACTCAACAAAACCTATGTATGTGATCAAGGAGTCATACAATAAAATAAAGACAATTTTATGGGAAAGAAATATATTGTTGTATTAGAAATATGAAAAGGAGAATACAAGCAATGCCTTGATGTTGTAAGGTCCCTTCCAACAATTCCTTGCTTCCCACACACTTCTTCTTCACGGATTCTAAGATCAACAATAAAACTTGACAAAGCAAATCTCAAAGCCACAAAAAGTACTCAAACTCGCACCAAAAGCTAGCCAACTCAATCCCAAGCTATCCAAGCAACTTTCCATATGAGAACTCCTCTCCTTTTATAGAATGAAAAGGATAGGGTGAGAAGGTTAGGATTATCCCAAGATATTACGGATGAAACTCAGATCCAAACCGATCAGAGGCCAACTTACCCTAGAAGATTCTCTTCTAGAAATGTCGAGAAGATGCTCTTTTTCCTTCGTACGAAAATCGCCGCACCCTTAACACTGAGAAAACTGCGACGACGTCATAGGTCACTATGGTGCAACCTGCGACAATTCTAGATTGTCGCACCCTTAACTCTAAGCAAGGTGCGACGATCCCTTTTTCTAAGGTTTTTGACAAAGGAAAAGTATAATTTCATCTCTCTAGAAAAAGTATCTTCATTCTTCTTCAAAGATTAAGGAAATTGATCCTTCTAAAGACAAAGGAGAGGTTTACATCATTAATGGTCATAAGGGTGACGAAAATAATGTGTAATAGTGAGCCCCCCAAAGTATGAAGGTAGAAGAGAGTTAGAAGAGAGTGATAGCTGAAATACTTTGTTGAGTGTGTGTAGGGAACAAGGAACATGTTGGTCAGAAACCTACCAACAAACAAGGAAATACAGTACAATAATATATCATCACTTATATTTGGAGCTCCACAAAAACATGATGATGTATGTGCTTCACTTTGGTAAGGTTGGGGGGATGAGGACCTGACCGGTTATCCCTTTACTAAGAAAGCAAGGGAAATGGAGCTTGGACTGAGGGAAACTGAGGTAGGCATTCCCATACTCAGAATACAAATGACTAAAAGCATAAATGTCGACATGAAATATCCATGTCAAGTAAGACATGTCATGGCCACCAAACATACATTGTGGATCCATGCCAATATGTCTCAAATCTTAACATAGCCACCAAAAATACAGTGTAGATCTATGTGTTAAAGATTCAAATTTTAAAATAGCCACGAGACATACACCATGGATCTATGCAACAGTACAATATGAATATACTCCAAAGCAACCTAAATCTATCAAAAAAGATTCAGGGTATTGATCTCCACCTCTCTATAGTACGAATCTAACCATGTGAATACATGTGTTGAAGTCGAACATGGTAGAAACCACTCGATTACTGGTCATTAATGAATATCGTTAACAAGTGCGAGAGAAATCACCATTAATGTCAATTACTCCCAAGGTACACTAGTACAATCCAACAAATGTGAATTAATGAGTTGAAGTTGAACACTCGGCGGAATATCATGATCAGGGGTCAATGATGAAAACCCACTGTCGAAAGCGAGGAAACCTGCCATTGAGGCATGCAATTTCCAAGGCACCAATTACTTTCTAAGTCTAATTCTTGGATAATGAGTTGAATTTGACAGGAAAAGATATTCATAGATAGGCCTTAATGTATCCTCCATCAATGACATGAAATAGGTAAAAGGATTTGAGTTAGATCAGAGTAACAAGTGATTCAGGATTGACTCAGGGATGGTGGACACAATAGAAGGCTTAAGGACTGCAGAAATGGCCGACGCAATAGAAGGCTTTCTAGATTGAACTTCTCTTTGAACATTTTGACGACACGACAACTGTCTTGGAAACATTGATTCAACAACAGGGATCACAGACCAATTTATAATATTATAAAGGAGTATGATCAGGATACAAGCAAATTTTCCAACCTAGACACAAAGTCAGTGAAAGGGTGTCATGTTCAAAGGCGACTCTTCCATAGAATACAGGTTTAGATACATTTCTTTCCCAATTTTTCCCCCACCATTTCTGGTGAGTACCTCTTTATTTTTACACAAGCTTGAGGAGGATAACATATGCTTGAACTATAAGCTCATTCTTTGGATGAGTCCCTTAGAGTATGTTTAACGAACCCTAGGAAGGAGTGGTTTGGTTCCATATGGTTCTTTCGATGTTTATTTAATGAGTCCAAAGAAAGAAAACTCGGGGGTTTTTCATGTTTAGAGAGTCTGAAAAACACTTAAAGAAAACTCCAAAAGGTCATTTTCCGTAAATTAGTCTGATGAGACCAAAAAAGAGATAATCTATCGCTCAACAGACATTTTCTTCAAATACTTTAACAAGTGTGAAAAGAACAAGATCGCTCAGCAATCTTTTTCATGTTTAGAGAGTCTGAAAAGAGCTTAAAGGGAACTGTGAGGGGTTCCTTTTTGTATAACCTTTACGAGTCCAAAAAAATGATAAAAATTTACTCGGTTACATTCTCAGGTATTTTCGAGCATGAGAAAGAACAAAGACTAAGCTCGGGATTATTTTCATTTTTACGCAAGCTTAAAACAAAACAAAACTATGCTTGGGATAGATTTTATTTTTACACAATATTAAAACTAAACTAAACTATGCTTGGAACTGGTTTCATTTTTACACAAGCTTTAACCAGAGGAAACTATGCTTGAGGTAGGTGGTTTCATTTTTATACAAGCTTGAACCAGAGAAAACTCTTCTTGTGACTTCCCAACACAGAATCCAGGGATGGTTGGTACTTATCCCCCAGCTTAAGAAGCTAGCGGCTTAACTTTAACATGAAGTCCAAAGCCTGTAAGCATTTCCCCCCAAGATTTGATTCCTCCAACATCAAGGAGGATGAAAAGAAGATTGAAATACTATACATAATGAAGTACTTGACTCAATAGATGAAGCGTGAAAAAATCTATTTCATTTTTTAACGAGCTTGACACAGAGAAGAAAAACTATGCTCGAGAATCCAGGTGCAATCACCAGAACTCTGTTTCATTTTTTAACGAGATTTCCACAAAGACGCAAAACTATCCTCGTAGTTGGTTTCATTTTTTAACGAGCTTGAAATCAGAAAACTATGCTCAACTCTCTCTTCTTGATCATGGCTTCCAATAGGACAATGCTCTGGAAGGACACCATGTCAAGGGACAAAACTCAGTCATGGCTTCCAAGAGATCTTCACTGGATGGAAGAAAACACTCTGGAAGGAACACATGTAGAGGGTCACGACAGGGGTAAGGTGATCTAGGTGGATATCGGTGGCCACCCACCTTTTTCGACTGGCTCAAAACCATTTTCTGGCAATTTTGGCAATTTTGTGAAGCTAAATTTTGCAGTATAAGATACTACCTTGTGGAAGCATCGTGTTGTTTATGAGTCTCGACCCCACAATGTCATTGTTTCTTTGGGGGGTCATCTCTACAGAATACCAGAGGTAACTCCAACTACTGTTCCACCTAAAAAGTGTCGCAAGGTAGTATCTAATACTACAAAATTTAACTTCTTCACAATCTGTTCAAAAGGAGAACAGAAGGACACTGCAACCACTACAGCCTCGCCCCAAGCACCTTCTATCCAACAGAAGCAGGTCAACAAGGCTGCAGAAAATTGAAAAGATTCCTTCTACACATTTTCCTCTCATGTATCTCGACTTGTTGAACAGCCTCAGCCTCAATAGGTTCTTGACATACTTCCACAAACTAAGCAGTGCGACATCTCCAGCAATACAAGCAGCTCACCAAGATGCAGATCCAGCAAATGCTTTTTCCTCTCCCCCGGGAAATCAATGAAATGGATACCATTGCTTCCTAAGGAGGGAGGATTGATCCAGGTGGATATCGGTGGCCACCCACCTATTTTGACTGGCTCAAAACTGTTTTCTGACAATTTTGGCAATTTACTATTTTTAGCAGGTTTTAACTTCCAGGGCCATTTTGAGGGCCTAAATGAAGGTTTTTCGAGATAGAGGTTCTCAACAATTTATGAAGGCATTATTGAGACCCCAAAATGAATCCCCTCGACGATACCTTTCCAACGAGCTATCATACACCTAAAACGGAGATCGTATGCAAAAGTTACGACCCCGGGAAGTTGATGTACTTACTTACCCAAATGGGGCCCACATGACTTTTGGCACTCCATCTCCTAGGGTTAGGTTTTTGGATGTCTAGGGTTTTTGACATTCCTGTTTATTGTAAAAATTCCCTCAGAGCCTCATTGTAATCATCTTCTAGCTAATGCGATTAGCCGTCACATCTCTTCTCAGAGATAAGCTGCCACCATTCTAGCGAGTCTTTCACTCTATATTTTTACAGTCTCTGTACATTTCTTTCATTGATAGAAATCATGTATTACTATATATATTTTTCTATGGTTGCATCTCTGATACATTTATGTTATTTTATTGAATATCTGTGATATCTCTGTGCATTTCTTTATTATATCTCTGGTCGCATTTCGTGCCGAAAATAATCTGGATCAGTGGTATCAGAGTAGGTTGCTCTTGATCGTTTTTTCAGTGCATGTCCCCGACGAGGTCTGAATAGCAAGTTGGGTCTCGATCTTATCTCTCTTGAAGACAATCACTCTCACACACCCAAGAAACCCTCAATGGCGTAAGAAAATAAAAATGACGGAGCAGACGATCCTATCAATCTGTTGCTTGAGCAAGCTCTCATGCGACAGAGGGACGAAATGATGGAGAATTTTTCCCACATCCTTAAATGTCTGTCGATAGCATCAGGCGCATATTCATCAAGTGGCCACTTTGTAGGCACCTCGCCTTTCAAGGTACAAGTTAATTTTGATATTCCTGTATTTTAAGGACAGATAGATGCAGAAGCCATAGAAAAATGGTTAACTCTGCTAGAAGGTTATTTCTTTGTTCACAATTTTTCCGACAAAGAAAATATCACCTTCGCACTCCTTAAACCTTTCCCTCGTGTCAAACATTGGTGGGAAACTTACTGGGAGCAAAGTTCCACAGAGGAGTCTGGAATATATGTCGTCGATCCCACTTGGGATTTTTTTGTGGATGCAGTAAATGAACAGTATTACCCTGTTGGCAACTATGAGGACCAATACATGAGATGGACCACACTGTGGAAAGAGAGGGGCCAAGCAGTTCTAGAGTTCACCAATACCTTCCATACCTTGCGCACCAAGCTGGGTATCAAATACTCCGAGCGACATTTGGTTCTGAAATATCGTGGGGCTCTACACAGATACATCCAGACTGAAATGGATTTTCTGGACATCTCATCACTCGGTGCTGCTTATCGATATGCTGTTAAAATTGAGCAGAAATTTAAGCACCAGAAAAAATGGGAATTTGGGTCTACAAATCCGCAACAACCAAAGTATGACAAAGACGGCCCTAACAAACACTCTATCAAAAACCAGTCCAAGACATAGGAAAAGAAGGGTCATGGGAAGACAAAGAATGACACCAAAAAATTGTGCGAGTTCTACAAAAGCCCCTGGCACAACACCGATGAATGTCGCTCACAACAGTCATTGGTGGTTGAGATCAAAGATAAAGAGTCGAACCCTGATTCATAATTTGATTCTAAAAATAATGGTAAAGGAAAGATCATTGACGCGGACCCCACTGTTATTGTTGCGACCGCAGCAATTCAACTAGAAGAACCAACAGATCTTGAAGAAGGGGAGTGCCTTTTTCATTCACAGATGTCGGTGAAGGGGACCTCGCTGCATTTTATTGTTGATAGTGGAAGCTAGAAGAACCTCACCTCAGCAGAGGTCACCAAACAGTTGGGATTGTCGAAAACACCACACATGTAGCCATACAACATCAGGTGGCTTCGCCAAGGATGAGATCTTTGTGTCAGCCAACAATGTCGATTGTCATACGGCATCCAACCCTTCAAGGATGAGGTATTATGTGATGTTTCCCCACTGGATGTCTGTGATGTTCTCTTGGGCCAACCATATATGTGGAAGTGCCATGTTGTTTATGAGTCTCGACCCCACAGTGTCATTGTTTCTCTGGGGGGTCATCTCTATAGAATACCAGAGGTAGCTCCAACTATTGTTCCACCTAAAAAGTGTCGCAAGGTAGTATCTCATACTACAAAATTTAGCTTCTTCACAATCTGTTCAAAAGGAGAACAGAAGGACACTGCAACCACTACAGCCTCGCCCCAAGCACCTTCTATCCAACAGAAGCAGGTCAACAAGGCTGCAGAAAAGTGCAAAGATTCCTTCTGCACATCGTCCTCTCATGTATCTCAACTTGTTGAACATCCTTAGCCTCAACAGGTTCTTGACATACTTCCACAAACTAAGCAGCGCGACGTCTCTAGAAATACAAGCAGCTCACCAAGATGCAGATCTAGCAAATGCTTTTTCCTCTCCCCCGGGAACTCAACGCAATGGAGACCATTGCTTCCTAAGGAGGGAGGATTGATCCAGGTGGATATCAGTGACCACCCACCTTTTTCGACTGGCTCAAAATAGTTTTCTGGCAATTTTGGCAATTTACTATTTTTAGCAGGTTTTAACTTCCAGGGCCATTTTGAAGGCCTAAATGAAGGTTTTTCAAGATCGACATTCTCAATGGTCACAGTCATCCATCGGAGGGACACGTGGCTGTCGGTCGGCATTTCGGCATTTCAACACCCAGGAAACCAAAGGGAAAGAACCCTTGTCTTTGCAAGTCGCGAAATCCCGGTACCCGAAACCCTGATGCGCTCTGTGGCAGAAAGGAGGAGTCCTGAAAGGGATCTAGATCGTCCATCGGAGGAGACGTGTGGTGAGCGGTCAGAGTTTGGGGAAAGCTCTGAAATCCCATGGACTGTTGGATCCAAATCCTCGAGGACCGTTGATCTCCTACATGAATCCCCATATCGGGATTCAAGGATTGGAGTGACAAGAGTTTTGAAGTCATTGCATTGTGAACTCTCGGTTCACAAAACTCCAAAAATATCCGAACCGTTGGATCCAAGACATCGAGAGTTGTTGGATCTCATACAAGAACTTGAGTATTGGGTTTCGGGGTTTGAAGAGTCGAAATACTTGACTCTCTTGCATTTTGAACTCCCGATTACCGAAATCTCAATACGGCCAGGACCGTCGGATCAGGGGAGGCTTATAGCCGTTGATCTCCCTTTGGAGGGGAACTTCGGAGATTATGAAGTTTCGGGGATTTGAAAGGGAGAGGAAGAGACATCGCATCGCGATTCCTTGAATCTCGAAAAGCCAGTAAGTGCTTTGTCGATTTAGCGCGTGGTCACGGAATAGGGTCACATGGACAAGACCCAAGTGGGGAGCTTGTCACTCGCCAGCCCTTTCGGGGTTCAGCATTTCGGCATTTCAGGGTTTGCAGAGTCGTGAAATGCGAAAAGGCACCTAGTTGTTTGGTCGGTGGTCATAACCGACGATCACATGGAGGTGGGAAAAGGGAAGAGCTAGCCTGCGCTAAGCCCCGTAGGATTTCGGGGATTCTGTCCCTCGAGAAAAGGCCAAAAAAAATTATTATGCCGTAGCAGGTATGTGACAAATTGGTATCAGAGCATGGTTACAACACTCGGCCTGTTTGGGCTCATGAATGAGTTGCGCAGAAGCTCCGTTCGGAACACTCTTAAAAAGAGTAACCCCCTGTATTAACCTTCCTAATCAAAATATGAAGTTAAGAATGAAAAACCCCTATTCTGTGTGTACATGTGAAAATATGAATTATGTACTAGTTATAAATAAATATAAATATTGACTAACAACCAGCGTTTTCTTTTCCCTTTTTTCACACAAGCAAAAGATCAACCGCAGGAAATTATCAACGCATAAGTATGGTGACTCACCATGAAGTGGGGGAAGGCTCCCACAATAGAGACGAAGAGTCTGACGAAAGGAGGGCAGTAGGGACCCCTCCAGATCTAGCCGAGACTGTGAAGAGTCTCATGGTCAAATTACAAAGCTGCAAGGCTGACAATGAAAGGATGATGAAAGAAAAAGAAAAGCAAATAGAAATTAACGCAATTTTACTGTAGAGATTATCCGATCTACAAAGACAAATGCAACATGAACCTGAAACTCAAAAACATGGTCATATCAGTAGTCACACTGAGAGGAGCACCTCGAAAAAGGTCCACCCCAGAGGTAAAGGAAAAGTGTCGGATGATTCCTCTGAGAAAGAAGCTGGCAATTCAGAGGGCTCTTCCAGTAGTAGAAACAGTTCCTATTCCTAAAAGAAAGAGAAGAAGCAAAAGCCTTCCAAAGGTCGAAAATTTGAAGAATTCAGAAAATCCAAACCACCCTCCTTCGATGGTGAAATAAAGAAGGGAGAGGAAGCAGAGACCTGGATGCTTGGACTAAAGAAGTATTTCAGAGTCCATGAATTTTCATAAAATATGAAGGCCCCAGTGGCCACCTTCAACTTGAACGGAAAGGCTTCCATTTGGTGGGAAGACCTTAAGAATGTGAAAGGGGTTCTCGAAGAGGACCTGTCTTGGGAACGGTTTGAGAAATACTTCCAAAAGAAGTATCTGTCGGAAAAATATTTCAACGAAAAGACTAAAGAGTTTTATGAACTCAAACTGGGACAACTCACTATAGAAGAATATGTCAACAAATTCCTCGAATTGTTGAGGTATGTACCCTATATCAAGGTGGAAAAGGCAAAGGTGCAATGCTTCATCAATGGACTACCTAAGGACTATCGAAATAGAATTGAATTTGATGAGCCAAAGACTCTAGAAGGCACTATTCGAAAGGCAACCTATTGTCATGAACAGTTTGGGCATCGAGCAAAACCTCGCGAAGGATGGAAATAGAAGAATAGTTCAAGATTTTAGAAAAAGGGAATTAAATCCCCAGGATTTAAGAACTATAAGAAGAACCCAAGAATGAGCTTCCCAGCCCAGAGTATGCACCAGCAGAATTTTCCCTCCTTGAGCGGAAATAAAACTTCTGGACCCATATCAGTGAAGACTGATAACCCAAAGAGAGAACCTTTGAAATGTTGGGGTTGCGGGGAAGAACATCTATTGAGAGACTGCCCACACCGACAACAGGATAATCGGAGGATTTATAACATCCAGGAAACTACTACCATTAATGATGTGGCCAAGAGTGTGCCACAAATTCATGCAGCCTTGGATAATAACCAAGCCGACCACCAAGCTTCAGTAGTAGAAATAGAAGGTATGATTTCCAACCATCTAGTGTCTATTTTAATTGACCCTGGTTCAAATTTGAGTTATATAGCCCCTAAAGTTGTTGATAAGTGTAAACTACAGCCACAAAAACATACCAATCCATGGTTGGTACAGTTAGCCACTGGCACCAAGAGAAGGGTAGCAGAGGTTATACCAGCCTGCCAATTGATGTTGGGTAAATTCCCCACCCAAACAACCCTTAACATATTACCCCTGGGATCATATGACCTATTGATTGGTATGGACTGGTTGGTCGCCCATAAAGCTAGATTAGACTGTTACCATAAAACCTTAGAATGTGTAAGTAAGGAAGGAAAGAGGATAACCCTTCAAGGGATATGAAAACCTATCTCAGTGAGACAAATATCATCTTTGCAAATGAGAAAGTATTGTCGAAAGGGATGTCCCCTATATGCAATACAGGTGTTGAAAACAATTGAAGGTGATAAACCAAGCCCTGACGATCACCCTATCCTGAGAGAATACAGAGATGTATTTCCGGAAGAGGTATCGGGTCTACCTCCGAGAAGGGACATAGATTTCTCGATAGAACTTGCACCAAGAGTGGTGCCAGTGTCTAGGACACCCTATCGGATGAGTACACCCGAGTTAGTTGAACTCAAGTTGCAACTAAAAGAAATGATGGATAAGGGCTATATTCGACCCAGTGTGTCTCCATGGGGAGCACCAGTCCTGTTTGTGAAAAAGAAGGACGGTACCCTTAGACTGTGTATAGATTATAGGAAACTCAATAAGGTAACTATAAAGAACAAGTACCCCTTTCCCAGGATCGATGACCTGTTCGATCAATTGGGGGGTGCGTCTATTTTCTCAAAGATTGATTTGAGGTTGGGATACCATCAAGTCCGAATCGAGGGTGGAGACATCCATAAAACTGCCTTCCGAACGAGGTATAGTCACTATGAGTTTGTGGTGGTGCCATTTGGGTTGACCAATGCCCCTACCAATTTTATGTGCTTGATGAACAATGTACTCAGCAAATTCCTAGACAAATTTGTGCTTGTTTTTATTGACGATATATTAATTTACTCCAAGAACAGAAAAGAGCATGAAGAGCATCTTATATTTGTGCTGCAAGTGCTAAGAGAACATCAGCTCTATGCCAAATTCAACAAATGTGAATTCTTCCAGAAGAAAATACATTACTTAGGCCATGTTCTCTCCGAAGAAGGAGTAGTGGTAGACCCTGCCAAAATCAGGTCTATCATGGAATGGCCTACCCCAAAGGATGTTTCGGACATCAGATCCTTTATGGGATTAGAAGGATACTATAGGATATTTATAAAAGGATTTTCCAAGATTGGTTGTCCAATCACTGCCCTCTAGAAGAAGGGGACAAAATTCCTGTGGACACAGAAATGTGAAGAAATATTTCAAACCCTGAAACATCTACTGACCTATGCACCTGTGCTAAAGATCGCCAATCCAGAAGCTGACTTCCTCGTGTGCACAGATGCCTGTAAGGAAGGGCTCAGAGGAGCCTTATGCAGGAAGGAAGTGTGATCTTCTATGAATCCTGAAAATTGAATGAGCATGAAGTCAGTTATGTGACCCATGATCTAGAACTGGCTGCCATAGTGCATGCCTTGAAAATGTGGAGGCATTACCTCCTGGGAAGAAAGTTTGTGCTTATGACAGATCACTGTGGATTGTGGTACCTATTTGATCAACCAAAGCTCAATGCTAGACAAGCTAGGTGGATGGCCCTCCTTAGCAAGTTTTATTTTGAAATCATACACATTAAAGGAAAGGAAAATAGGGTGGTTGATGCCTTTAGCAGAAGTATGAAAACAATTCACCTAGCAGCGGTGAGCACTTGCGAGATAGATGTCAAGGAAAGAATCAGAAATGCACAAGAAATAGATCCCTTCATCCAGATCGTGACCATGTACATACAGCAAGGACCCGCCAGAGAAAAATATGAAGGCTACCAAATGACCGAAGGAGGTCTGCTCACTTACAGAAGTAGATTTTATGTTCCAGATTGTGACAACTTGAAGAGGTTCATACTGGATGAACTACATAAAAGACCCTATTCTTGTCATCCAGGATACCAAAAGATGATCACAGCCACTAGGAGACAATTCTATTGGCCTGGAATGAAGAAATACATAGACGAGTACTTGGCCAAATGCATAGAGTGCCAACAAGTTAAAGCAGAACATCAACACCCAACAGGATTATTACAACCTCTACCAATACCAGAATGGAAATGGGAAACCATCTCCATGGATTTCATCACTGGATTTCCAACATTGACCAAACAGAATGATGCCATTATGGTAGTGGTGGAAAAATTGAGAAAGTCTACCCATTTCATCTTTGTCAAATCCACTTGCAAAGCAATCAATATCGCCCAGGTATTCATGAAGGAGATATTCAGACTGCATGGTATGCCGAAAGAGATCATGTCCGACAGAGACACGAAATTTACTTCTAACTTTTGGAAATCACTAATGGCTGGCTTAGAAACAAAATTGTTGTTTAGCACCGCCTATCACCCTCAAACCGATGGACAAATAGAAAGAGTGAACCAAATACTTGAAGACATGCTAAGAATGCATGTAATGCACCAACCCAGGAAGTGGGAAGACTACCTGCCACTGGTAGAATTCGCCTACAACAACAACTACCAAGCATCCTTAAAGATGAGTCCCTTCGAAGTCCTCTATGGTAGACCGTGTAACACTCCAGTCAGCTGGAGTAATCCCATAAAAAACATTTATTTTGGACCCGACATGTTGAAAGAAATGGAACAGCAAGTGACTCAGATAAAACAAAACTTGAAGGTCGCTCAGAACCGACAGAAAAGTTATGCCAACCAAAAGAGAACTCCAAGAGAGTTCAAAGTGGGAGATCATGTATATCTCAGAGTTAGGCCCAGGAAAAGTTCCCTGAAAACGGGAGCTTGTGCCAAGTTGGCACCTCAGTATTGTGGACCCTTTGAGGTTCTAGATAGAGTGGGACATGTGGCCCATAGGCTAGCACTTCCTCCCAAAGTCAAAGCACATAATGTTTTCCATGTCTCATTATTGAAGAAATATGTACATGATGCTAACCATATAATTGGTTGGTATGTGATCTAGGTGGAACCGGAGGGATAATTTCTACCAGAACCTCAATGCATATTGGACAGAAAGGAAACCTCGCTCCGGAACCGAACCATTGCACAGGTCAAGGTGCAGTGGAAACATTTTGGCCCAGATGAGGCTACATGGGAAATGGAGGATGCCATGAAACAGGCATATCCGATTTTGTTTACACATGTACATGCAAGTCAAGTTGATAGATAGAACATCGAGGATGATGTTCCTTTAAGGGGGAGGGAATTGTAACACCCTGTTTCCCCCAGTCTATAAAAATAACTATATTGGCCAAGTATTGTTGCAAACTCAGAAATGTGAATGTGTGATGTGAATGGACCTTGTGAAAAAGGTCGATGAATGTGAATGATATTATAATATATATATTGCAGGACTGCTGAGAGGGGGATGTGCTGAAAAAGAGACCACGATGGCTGAAGAGAGGTGGTGGAAGGCACCTGGAATGGTGGCGTTAACTTCCACCGAAACCAATACCGTATTTGGACTTCACTGGCCCAAAGAACCAAGAGCAGCTCACTAGCCCCGAATTAAATGACTCGCTAGGTTGGTAGGTAAAGGGCTCCTCATGAGTAATGAGGGATGGGGGTGAACCACCCATCCATAGAGTCCTTAGACCTGACCACCGTGACGAAGTTCGTGCCACATGCAACCTCGCCGAAAGGAGAAAGAGGCAGGAGGAGTGTGCAATTAGGGAAGATGCGAGGAAAAGAGGAAGAGGAGAACTCTGGAAAAATACAGAGTGAGTGATAGCAGAGAAGAAGGAGAGTAACCTTCATTCTTGGTCACTGACAAACAGAGATGCAGTCTCGCAGCATCGTGGTCTCATCTCGAGGGTGGCTAGTGGTAAATCCGTTGGGAGTCACTAAGCCTACAGTTGGGTGGAAACGAGAACCCCTCTCAGCAGTTGCAATCACACCTAGTGTCATTTCTGATAAGTGTTTTATATCCTATATCTTGAAGTTTATATGCTGATATGTATGCTCATAGTCTGTGCAATTTATGAATGGTTTGAGCATAAGACTGTCTGTGTGGTGTTTTGACCAAAATGGTGGTTGCATGCTTATAATGGAAAGACCACATATGGCTTATGTTTTATCAATTTCTATTTATATACTTACCGATCTAAGTCAGACTTCAAGTCTGTTCTCAGGAAATCTATACCCTTATTCGTTTCCGGGAATACCCGGAATAGATCCACATGGCTTATGTTTATAGATAGATTTATATATATGTATATCGATCTAACTTGGACGTCAAGTCTGCTTTTGGGAAATCTATGCCCTTATTCGTCTCCAGGAATACCCGAAATAAATCTCTCCACAAAGATACCCTCTCTTGGAAAACTTACCAAGAACCTGAAAAAAGGATTTGAAGGCGCAAGTCTTAGTAATCCTGTACGAGGAAGAACGGGCCTCTCAAAATCCCGAAATAGCCGCGTAGGGATAAGAATCAATTGACGGATGAGATCCTGTTGGAAGATCTGCGGCCATTCACGACTGTTAGATTGGAAGAAGAAACAAGGGCGTCAAATGCCTTAACCCTTTTCCTTTATCTTCGTGAGTAGTGAAGAAATCGGGACTGTAGATCCCCAAGGTCCGTGGGAGCATCTGGACCGTTGGTTTTTCCACGTCCAGGGAGCAGCAGGAGAGTGCACAGCGTGGGACAGATCTGAACCGTCAGATCTTAGTTAGAAAACCCGACAACCGTTGGAGCTGTCAGGAGATGCATGAGGGTTAAGCCTCATGAACAGAGGCAAAAGTCCCGAAAGAGGAGTTGATATCGGGGCTTCCGACTTCAGGATTTCGGAAGTCCTGATGACGAGAGATCGGGACACTCCATGGTGGAAGTCCCGAAATAGATCTGGATTGTCCATCCATGGAGGACACGTGGTAGAGATCGACAGTCCATTGGTATTTCGATACCGGGGATTCGAATTGACAGAGGATCTGTGTCACTGGGGGTCGCAAGTCGCGAAATCCTGATAAACGAAACCCTGAATCGGTTTAAGTGTGAATAAGTTTGAGAAATTTGGGATTTGATAGTGACCGTTGATCATCCTGAAAAGATCATAACGGTTGATCATGGGTAAAGGTCACAGCCATCCATCAGAGGGACACGTGGTTGTAGGTCGGCATTTCGGCGTTTCAGCACTCGGGAAACCAAAGGGCAAGAACCCTTGTCTTCGCAAGTCATGAAATCCCGGTACCCGAAACCTCGATGCACTTTGTGGCAGAAAGGAGGAGTCCTGAAATGGATCTAGATCGTCCATCGGAGGAGACACGTGGTGAGCGGTCAAAGTTCGGGGAAAGCTCTGAAATCTCGTGGACCGTTGGATCCAAATCCTCGAGGACCGTTGATCTCCTACATGAATCCCCATATTAGGATTCAGGGATTGGAGTGACAAGAGTTTTGAAGTCATTGCATTGTGAACTCTCGGTTCATGAAACTCCAAAAATATCTGAACCGTTGGATCCAAGACATCGAGAGTCATTGGATCTCATACAAGAACTCGAGTATCGGGTTTCGGGGTTTGAAGAGTCGAAAGACTTGACTCTCTTGCATTTCGAACTCCCAATTACCGAAATCTCGATACGGCCAGGACCGTCGGATCAGGGGAGGCTTATAGCCGTTGATCTCCCTTTGGAGGGGAACTTCAGAGATTATGGAGTTTTGGGGATTTGAAAGGGAGAGGAAGAGACATCGCATCGCGATTCCCCGAATCACGAAAATCCGGTAAGTTCTTTGTCGATTTAGTGCATGGTCACGGAACAAGGTCACATGGACAAGACCCAAGCGGGGAGCTTTTCACTTGCCATCCCTTTCAAGGTTCGACATTTCGGCATTTCGGGGTTTGCAGAGTCAAAAGACTCGACTCGCTTATATCGTTGAGTCACGAAATGCAAAAAGGCGCCTAGTTGTTTGGCTGGTGGTCATAATCGACGATCACATGGAGGTGGGAAAAGGGAAGAGATAGCCTGCGCTAAGCCCCGTAGGATTTCGGGGATTCTGTCCCTCGAGAAAAGGCCAAAAAAAAATTATTATGCCGTAGCGGGTATGTAACAGGACATAATAGATTTCATGGTATAGACATAATCTCTCCCAAGGAGTAAATCAAAATCCAAGGGGTCGTGGACTACCATGACGTCAATAAAGACAATTTTCCCTCCCAAAGTTATGGGAAACTGAGGAAGGATCCCTAAAGGGTGACTAGTTATTCTGTTAAAATCTAACAAAGTTTGGGTAACCGACATAAGCTAAGGATAACCCAAATATTTCCAAGAAATAGAGGACAAAACACTAACGGGAGAACCTTCATCTATCAGTGTTTGAGGAACGTCTCGACTACAAACTTGTACTATAATATTGAAAGGAATGTGAGAGGGAAGATGAGGTCCAGTTAGTGCACCCCAATCAAAAAGGATGGCCTCATTACTTGGAGGGGGTTCCACGAGAGAAGGAGGAATACCCTTGAGCACGGTAGATTCTGTATCAATGAGAAAAACGTGGGCAGAATCAGGTTTACTCTCTAGCAGGAGAGTAGTATCAACCGATGATGGGATCAAATTGATCACTTGGGTTACATTCTCTAAGGGGAGAATGGAGTCGACGAGTGGAAATGGATCGACTGCTTGGGTTTCACTCTCTAACGGCAGAGTGGGATCGACCGTAGATGAGATTGGATCGACCACTTTGTCAACTAGTTCAACTAAGGACGTGACCATATTGACTACATGATCAACCAGACTGACCGATGAAGGGACCGGATTGATCATTCCATCGAATACAGGTGGGTCGAGAGTAATCTTGTGATAAGCAGCTGGAATTTGAGTTTTTGAAATAATCATGTCTTCCAGTAATTTTGAGGCTTCGTCCATACGAGGGAAAAGGTGAGTTTGATGATTCCCTCTACATAACATACATGGGAACCTGACTCTACTTTCTTCTTCCCAACGGTATCTTGACTAGTTAATGGGCGGTCATCAACATGTTGTTCAGAGGTTGATGATAGAGGCTGAGGAGGGTGTGTAGACCATGCTTCTATAACCTTGAATATACCAGGGAAATCCTTAAGAAGATGGCTACCCTTACAAAGCTTGCAACGGTACTTGGTTTTACGGGTTGTTTAGGTAATATTGACATCATCAACACTCCCATCACGAGCAATAGTAACTGGTTGTTTTTCAACATGTCCAACAGTGATTGGAGGTTTAGACCCTTGCTTATTTTTCTTCTTCTTCTTATCCATTGGGTTACTAGCTTCAGAGATTTCACTCGACGAAGAAGATGAAATGGAAGAACACCTTGCAAGTGGAGAAGGTGAAGAAGATCTTACTAGTGAAGAAGGTGAAGGATCAACATGAGGTTGATTTTCTTGGGGGGAAGTGCTTACAACTGAAGTGCTTGCTCCATTCGATATTACTGGAGTGGAAAACAACCATACTAACAATCCAATTGTAAGACCTGGAAGGCTCAAAGTAGCAATGTAAGGAGGACCAACGTTTTCGTAAGAAGGAAAAACAAAAGGTTCCCTTGGAAAAGGGGTTCCTTCATTGGTATTTCTGGGAACCGATGCCATTAAACACAGATCCAACCTAGAGTCTGCTAGGGGAAACAAAAAGCACACGCTAAAAATCTAGGATGCAAACAAGCAAACAAAACCTTCTTATAATGAATGCACTAGTTGGTGATGAAATCCAATGTTGCGGGAACAATGTAAGAAGGGGCTGAGATGGAGTGGGTGGAAAAGTTACATTGACGACCTACTTAATGGACACGTCCATGGTGCAAGATCCCACACATAAACATGGGTATACCCTCCAAGGATTCCGAGTGAGTTTGGCCAAGGTCAATTCCAGGTACTGTGAAGACTTGCCCCTCCACAGTTACCTCGTGTAAAGACCTTAAATATATAGGCTACTAAGGTTAACAATTACGAAAATGATGCCTAGGGAAACAATCAACAGTCTAATCCACATGCAAAGGTAGGGTATCTAAGCCTGAAATCAACTCGAGACAGTCCCCATAGGATTTTCTTCTCAAGTGACGCCCAATAATACGCGCAATCTCTACACTAAGACCAACAAAGCAGGGTCAGTAACTCTGTCGGCCCTAATGTGACCTCATGATTAACCCTTGTGTTAGAAGGGATTCCCAGGACAAAATGTAGCAAGTGGATTTGAACTCTCCCTATCACAAGATACTATGTTTGTTTGCAGCTTTGGAAAGCTATATTTCATGCCTATTCCAAAGCCCTATGCCCTAAGCTAATGTAGGTTTGCTACCAAAAAATATAAAAATGTCTAATCAATATTTATAAGCGCTTTATTTTAAGGTTGTTGTTACTCAAGAGGAAAATGGCATGGACTAAATGATGTTTTGACTTAATCTAAACAATGCAAAGAAATGAGAATGCAAATATTTCACTTTGATGAATGTTATATTGTGAAAAGGAGAAAACGTTTATCATTCCTAGATGCACAATGTCCCAAAAAAATTTTAAACTCATCAATATCAATATCTTCAAAAAATGAGCATAAGAGACTGTACACCATTACACAATTCTTGGTTAAGAATTCAAGATTAAAAATGCCAAAAACCATGCAATTTTGCTACTTCAAATGCAAAGATGCCCCCAATCTAAAAATTTTCTTTTAAAATGAACTATTCAAAAAAAGAAATGTTCTTGCACTAAACAATTCTAAAGAAAAAACAAATATTTGTAACCAAAAGACACTCAAAGCAAGAGATCAAATATTTCAAAAGAAAACAAGCTAAAACAAAGCAAAGAATGGCCAAAAGCAGACTCAAAGCTATCAAGCAGACTATAATCAGACCCAACAAATCACCCCAAAACCATATCTAAGATCTGGGCAAGAAAAACCATCCAAAATCATTTTTGTTCATAATCGTTGCAGGTTGTAGACTAACACAGCACGACGATCCTTAATCGTTGCAGGCTAGAGAACAAATACAGTGTGACGACGTCGCACTATTTCAAAATGTAGGGTGTGTCGATCCTATATCGTCGCATTGTCCCTCAAAGCGGGATGCGATGATCAAAATAAAAATGGAAAAAATAAAAAGCAAGAAGGTTTTCCAATGAATTTAAACAGTCATAAAGTCAATTTGGATCTCCCAGAGACTCAGAAAATAGAACCCGTGCAATCAAAGAAAGAAATAAAGACTACTAGGAAAACAAATTGTTCCCTGGTATGGTCGCCAATTTTGTTATTGGATTAATCGGTAAGTGCGGACACAAATAGATCTCCCTAGTTTCACCCCAAAACTAGAACAAAACAAGACATAATATACAACTTCCCCTAAGTTTTAATCATCAAGCATACTAACTAACCTATAAATAGAAACAAGCCAACAAAGTGAAAGCAACAACGTATACTCAACAAAACCTATGTATGTGATCAAGGAGTGTTGGCACAGGGAAAGACCCAGGGTTCAATGCTTCAACAACAATGCACCAACAAAACCCTAACTACCGGCCCTTTCGGCAACACCTACGAAGCAAGCGAAGTCTCACTCGAGGTAGAGGCAGGGGGGGTTATAGGACTCAAGTTCCTGTAACCAAGCTGGGACACAGATCTGTGATTACAATTACTTCGCAGAGTACTTATGAACAACATGCATTAGTGTATCATCCTTATTCACATTGCAAAACAAACCCTAAGAATAGATTGACGCAGTAATACTGACAGAGTACACATCGCACTTAGCAGCAGAAGTTAGATCTGGCATATTCAACATAATTAAAGCACTAAGCATTCATAGATCTATCTATCATACCAATGCACTAAGAAGATTCACAGCATAAACATCATATCACAAAGCAAACCATCAACACATGATATATGTGGTTCACCCCAGTGTGGGGCTACGTCCACCAACGTCTTCTTCTTCTTTATTAGTCTCTAATCTCTTACATTCTTCTTCTCATGTGCACTAAGTCATAGAGCCAAGCTTCACACTGGACAGGTGATCTGTGGAGATCCACCTTCCCAAAAATCAGGTCAAGGCACAGAGCCAACTCCTATACTAAGCACAGAGCCTTACATACATAGTTTGTTGCACTAAGAAACTCCAAAACTACTTTCCTCTTACACTTAGCTAATTATGTCTCCTCACTACATTACATTCTTTCTTATTTATACTTTTACATTTACAAAAAGGCCTAATCATGTGTAAACCCATGGGTCGACATCCCATAAACCCTAATACAAAACCTTAATGAACCCCATGTTGGGTCCACGGATCAAGTGAGATCCTGCGATCTCAGCTCCGCCTACACGCTCCATCTTTGACCAGCCTGTCAAAGTCCAAAAAGGTGGCCAATCCTAATCAATGTTTCCTCAAAACTTGGTCGAGGGCCAACAGGCTCCCAACACTCACCTGTGACTCGCCCCGAATCACTCAGATCTGGGTAGCACTGCTTTGAGGGCCTCGAGCTTGGCTCGAGCTCCCTCGACTTGTTTCTTCGCCTAAGATTCCTTCTCAAAAAACTCTTGGATCATTTTCTCTGTAACAAGCCCTTCCATACATTGTTCTACTATTGCAACTACTTGGTCCAGTTGTGAACCTTGTCCTTTGATCTCTTCAAATACCGTGCAGGTTTCCTCCTGCACCGGTTGTAGCCTCTGTGTGACTTCCATTACTCTGCCATGGATGGCAGTAATCTGTTGTTGGGTTGTGCGCTGCTCTTGTGATCTCTTCATTCTCTCAACTGCAGTGAGTCACTGCATCTATGCCTGAGCTTTCGGTGCCTATTGATGCGCCTCATGTAGTTGCACTTCCAACTTCCTAAGCTCTGGATCTTCCATGAGGCGTTCATAGGTATGTGCACTTTTGTCGCTCAGTTGCTTGCATTCTAAGGTGAGGGATATGATCCTTACAACTATGCTCTTAGTGGCTTCCTCCCTCTGGTCACGTACTTCCTGCAGAGTACTTGGTACTGCTTGAATCTCCAACTTTGTTATCCTCACTTGAAGCTGTTGAAAGGCCTCAACGAGCTTCACCACTTGATCCTCAACTGATTCATGTTCTCCCTGTGCCAAGCCTGGCACAGAGCGAAGTGCTCTGCCCACCACTTCTTTGACTACAGTCTTCTTTGTGAGCAACTGGTCCTTTTCCCTCTATATCTTTGCTTTGTCTTCCTCGAGCATCGCCCAGGACTCATCCCTTTCACTTTCATAAGCGGTCACATAGTACCGCGTAACTCGTAGTTTCTCTAAGACTTCCTCTTTTTATTTCTTCAAGGATTTTGTAGCCTTTTCCTTTTCTTCTTTCACTTTCTGAAGCCAAGCCTCTATTTCATTTGCAAGTCTTCGAAGTTGGGTTGGCTCATCCCCCAACTCTACAATATTTGACGAGGAAGGCGTAGTAGATACTGCGCGGACTGAGCGAATAGCTTCCTGTATCTCCTTCAGCTCCTTCTCAACCTTCTCATACATCTCTTCCTTCTTTGCTTTGTATCTCTACAAGAGATATTCAGACAATTCCTCCATCACTTCACAAAATAGACCGATATCATCCTCTATAAGCGTAGCCTCTGGCTGGGTTTTACTGGCGCAGGTCTTCTTTCTCGCTGAGGGTTTCTGCGGAGAAAGCTTCCTTTTCTTCGGTGTTTCTGTCTGGGTAGGAGGATCCTTCGACGGTGTAGCTTCGCCTTCTCCTTACTTTTCTCCTTCTTCCCCTCCTCCTTCTTGATTCACTTCATCTCCTCCTCCTCCTACGGGCGAACCAGATCCATTTTCTTCCAAGGTGTTGTCCTCCTCATCGGTCTCTATGTTCTGAAATTCTTCTTTCTTATTTTTCTTCTTCGCATTTGACTGTCCTCCATGCTCGAACCGAGTGACCAAGGGGCTTCCTATGATGTCAAGGTTGGGAAGTTCTACATCATCAATCAGTGCAAGGAACTCCTCCATCCACTCCTTCGTGATCTGCTCCATGTCTTCATCGGTCAGCTTATAGTAAGAATGAAGTTATTCCTTGCTCTCATCCCTAAGCATAGTGATATAAATAAAATGTGGATCTGTGTGGAACTTAGCTAGTGGTTTGTACTGGTGCAAGGTGTGCAGTGTCATGCATGTGAATGACTCAATGGAAACCTTCAGCTGCTGATAGTAGGCATGGAACACTGCGTTCGACTGCCATTTCTTCGACATGTCATTCATATACCATAAGGTGGAAAATCTAGTTGTCAATGGCTCTGATGGTTCAATTTCTGGAAAAGTTACTCCCTCCAGCATTTTCCAAGTGTAAAATGCAATCAGCATGAGTAGCCAGTTGAAGTGGAACTCGTATCCTTGATCATGCGCTTCGCAGCAGTCCTTCTCAAGATCATTGACGAGGTAGCTCTCCCAATTCATTTTCATTCCCTCCACACATTTTCCTGCGAGGTCCACCACGAACCTGGTGACCTGCGTGGGGCAATTATTTCTTACAATCTTGCCAGCTATGAGTTGTAAAGCGAGGTGCACTGCACCATCCTGGACAGAGGCTACCTTGTAACCTTGCTTTTCCTTCTCAACTTCATTGTATGCCTCCTTGATGCATTGTGCAAGGGAGTGATCTGAGGTCTTCCCTGGTTAGAACTGTTGAGCGTCGGGTCCCTACATGCTCAATCCTATGATCAAGTGGATCAACGTCGGATCCACAGTAATCCACCTGTTGAACCACAGATATCCAAAATGATAGCATGAAAAGAGGAGTTTAACACAAGCGTTAACCTCCTAATGTGGGATAAAATGAGGAATCTTCATGATGTTAAGTATCATGGACTACGCTAGCTCCTTAATCCAAGGTTGGGAGACTATGTAAGGCTTCTTCCCAATTGTCTTCATCAGGTATCGATGAGGTGTGAGCAAGGCGTAGTTATTTCTATCATCGAGATTGAAATCATTTTTCTTCATGGATGGGACCTATACCAACTGGATTTTGACTATGCATATCCCCTTCGGGATGGACACGGTGATCATTGTGTACTTGTAGTCTCATGGGATGTTGTCGTGGTTAACCGCTCCAGTCAACGGCGAGATATAATCCGGTAAGATCGACGGGATCTGCTTCGCGTTAGCCAAATCGTCGTGATGCTTACTTCCCTTCTTACTTGAGGGGTTAGCACAGCTATAAAATCATGTGGTCGAAGGGGAAGCCTATAGTCCCCTAGTCAGTGATGCCAGAACACCTTCAGACATATCTCTGTCATCCATAAACTTCTTAAGGACCTCTTCGACGGACTTCTCTAACTCAGTTTGTTAGCTCGACATTCTCTCTTTTAAACGTACAAGTCGAGGTAGGCGAACGAACAGATGGAGTAAAAAATGGATGGCGAGGTCTAGGTTCTAAAATCATAGTTCGACACACAATCAAATATTTGATAGCTTAGTTAATCACGGATGGTGAAAAGTGGTCCCGGTGTAGTGACCAACGAGTTAAATAAGAGGGCCTCGTAACAAATTCTTCTAACAGAAATGAATGCTTCCATTAATGTGAATCTGTCTATTATGACGCGGTCTCAATGTCCCAAACGTGGTCTATTCTCCCATAAATTTGCTTCCCAGTCATTCTGAAGCATCGTTCTAACGGTTGGGGTGCCTCCAACGGTCATATAGCTTCGTCAGGGCGAAGTCTCATTATGCACGGTTCTATTGTTCCAACGAGGTTCAGATCCTGCAAATGTACCTCCTGCAAAGTTTTCTCTGTATCTTCTTGTATTTTTTCTAAATTGGATTTCTTCTTACTGAGCTTCCATTCCTTCTTTCCTATGATCTGAGTCTCTCTAACTGTTTTTGGATTTCTCTTTCCATTGTATTCCTATCTTCTCCTAGCGTAGTAACTTCATGTTGATGATGTGTTCTCAAAGGGTTCGGAATTAATATCCCTTCCCTTAATTTCTAGATGGATATACTTTCTTCTTGTGTGGATAGGTCCTTCAAACCTTCTTGCATTCCTTCAACTTCGACAGCTAATTTTCTTTCCCTCTTGTTGTAACAAATATTGAAATTTTGGCTTTCAGTCACTTAGGAGAATGAATGGAAGCATTGGCAGTGGAACGACTGCATACACCGAGCACTAAGCCACATAGAGAAAAAGCTCACGAGTCCAGGTTTTTTTTTCGTCGGGGATTTGGCCGATGCAGATATCTTAATAACTACAGCCCCGATCCCCCAATTCACTAAAGTATTAAAGGATAAGCCAGGTTAATTGAAGAATAAGAAAGATTAATGTTGACAAGTCTCATCGGGATTTCACGACTCGAGCTGCCTTCGTGCTTTAAGTTTCAAGTTTGTGATTTTTGAAACCCTGAAAGCCTGTGTTTTAATCATGCTTAATCACAAAGCTAAGAGTGTTTTAAATTTTAATCAATCCCATTGCAATTTTGCGATTCGGGATTTCTCACGTCAAGTGTTATCGAAGTCCCGACACTTAAATCCATGAAAGGTTAAAGATTAATTGCTAATCGTGATTAATTAAGAGATTAAGACAAATGATTATCGTCTAATTAATACCATCATGATTTCACAATTCAGGATTCCATGCATGTCATAACTCTTGAAGACATGATACTGAAAACTCCGAAACTCGAAAACCCGAAATCGAGACTCCAATCATATGCAAAAAACGGCCTTGGGAAAAAAAAAAAAAAACATTTTTCTCAGCCTTGGGGAGGCCATTTTCCGCATTCGAATAGTCAATCGACATCTAAATATCCTAATATTTCCATTGGTTTCTTCAGAATTTCATTTGGATCTTGTGAAGGCAGTCAAAAGTCCCCCACAAGATGAGGTTCGTTTTCAGAAATGTGGCATTTTTTACTATGTTGAGTCATCATTTTCAAATGATGATTATGAGCGACTGGAGGATCATTTTGAGAAACAGTCAGAGTTTTTTGTGAATAACACATCGAATACCAAAAGCCTCTCTCAGTTTTCCTACAGGTGTTACATATTGGGCGAATTGAATCCATCTCCGAGCCCTAATTTTTGGATCTCATATTTTCTTGTTTTGACACATGTTTGTAAAATGAAGATATGAGGCAAATGAAAATGGATCTCAGGGAATTGAGAGAGGTTTTTGCTCAGAATAAACATATTCACAAAATCCTCTTTCATTTTATACATATATGTCGCTATTCAAGAGATACAAATCCATGACCACAGCCCTAGTTTTCGGTAGTTTGGCCCATTTTCTATGGCAGAAAGTTTCAAGAATTGGTTGTAACTATTGTTATCTTTTAGATTAGAGAGGATTTCGACCTCAATACATATATGAGGAATATTTGTAAAAGAAGAGGGAGAGGAGTAGTACTCTTGGGTTGTAGCACTTGTTGTCATGTTTAATAAAAGAGTGCAGAGCATTTTCGATCTATATCAGAGATTCTTGTGATTTTGTTCGTAGAGAATGTCTTATTACTTCGTTTTCACATCATTTCACTTGGTTTTATTTCCATTTGCTTCCCGATTTGTAACTCTATTTGTAATGGAATTCATCCATTTGTTAGATGCTCTGTTGTTGGATAGGTTATAGGTTGTTTCTTGCAGAGATATGAAGGTTAAGAATTCATCCTTGCTAGATGCTCTGTCCCAACTATATCTTTCCACTGATTTATGCTTGGAATTCACTCATTGCTAAGTGCTCCTTGCATTTTGATATGTTTTATCTTTATTCTTCTGCCATACTTTTTATAAATCCTTCCCTCTGTAATCATCTTCTATCTCGTCTCTGCTCTATGGATTTCCATTTCTGAAACACTCTTATTACTTTCTTAATCATTTGACTCCATGCCCAATGGACTACTTTCCGGTCCAACCCATCAACCCTAAAAACCCAAAACTTTATGTTACCCACAGATCTGCCCACTGTTAAGCCTATTGAATATCCTGTTGTGACATATTTTTGAGAGATCTCTCTCGGGTTGGAAGGGGCAGTCTCCAATCAAAAGTGGTTCGAGGTTATCTTGGAATTTACTTGCATGCAACCCAAGTCAAGTCTAAGTGACAAAATTTATTTCATTTAAAATGTGTTAAGGCTTGGCTCTATTACAGCCTAGAACCAAGTCTTGCAACAACACCTATGTTGCTTCGACTCAACTTTTCATTCTTCTATCAGTCGATCTATCTGTCTAGCTATGAAATCCCTTAGCTCTTGATTTTTCTTTTCGGTAGCTTATTCCTCTACTTTCCTTTTGATCTCATCCTTCTCGATCCAAGTCTTTCCTAACAAAAGTCGGAAAGGGACAATGTTCTCAACAAACTCAATGACTTCAAATTCCTCTTCATTCGATGTTCCATGAATAATAACAGGTACATTAATAACTCTTCCACACAGGGTTATCATCTTTCCTTTGAATAAACCTATTCTTCCCAATGAAGGTATCACAGTAGGCTTCACTAAATTTCCCAAGTGTTTTTTTATCATAATAGTCACTTGTGTGTCCTCATCCAAGACACTGTCTATGTCGAAGTCTCCTATTCTTGTATCTATGTGTTGTTTTTATTTCAAGATCTCTGGTAAACCGACATCTTTGTGATCATCCATTACTTCTTTCAATTTTTCTAATGGAGTCTGAACTTTCCCTGATTCTTTCCTCTTATGATTCTTTAACATGCTCTTATTTTCTTGACTTCCTTCATAGTTCTCTTGTCTCATGTTCATTTTTTCTACTTTAGCAATCATTCTTGGACAATCCTCAACTTCATGACCAACAACTTTACAACAAAGACAAATAGGACCTACACCAGGGAATTCCTTAGCAAGATGTCTCAGTCTCCTGCAGTTATAACATAGGGTTAATCCTCTCTTTCTCTTGTAAGTCCCCCAACTTCTCTTGTACTGTGCATGAGGATCACAGTGTTGGACCTACAATCTACACAAATTCTTTCTAAGTTCCTGCATCCACTCATTAGTCCAAAAAGTCTTTATATTCATAGGAATAACATATATTTCTCTATTTCTATCAAATTTATTCAGATCAACTCTTTCTTCTAACTATACCCTAGCTTTCATACTAGGATGGAATCTATCAAACATACCTAGAATCATGCTTCCGAAAAAATTTCCACTTATCTTACTCTATCAAAGCACAAATCTTTACCTCTTTCAAGATCCTACCTCTTGTCTTCAGAACAACTTACTCTCTTGGCACAAAGATCTGCAAGTCAAGTAGAGTACTACGCACTATAGCAGCAGATATACGCACAGAGATTCTCTTTTCATTCAGTTCCCAGCAATCACAGTTTCAGGTCCTGACAATGGAACCATTTGCTGGCACATGGGCAGACCCAGGGTTCAATGCTTCAACACTGCACCAACAAAACCCTAACTATCGGCCCTTTCAACAACACCTGCAAAGTAGGCGAAGTCTCACCCAAGGTAGAGGTAGGGGGGTTACAGGACTCAGTTGTTTGTAACAAATCTGGGACACATATATGTGATTACAATTACTTCGCAGAGTACTTATGAACAACATGCATTAGTTTATCATTCTTATTCACATCACAGAACAAACCCTAAGAATAGATCGGTGCAATAATACTGACAGAATACACATCGCACTTAGCAACAGAAGTTAGATCTGACATATTCAACATAAGTAAATCACTAAGCATTCATATATCTATCTATCATACTAATTCACTAAGAATATTCACAGCATAAACATCATAGCACAAAGCAAACCATCAACACATGATATATGTGGTTCACCCCAGTGTGGGCCTACGTCCACCAACAGATTCTTCTTCTTTATTAGTCTCTAATCTCTTACATTCTTCTACTCCTATGCACTAAGCCATGGATCCAAGCTTCGCACCGGACAGGTGATCTGCATAGATCCACCTTCCCCAAAATCAGGTCAAGGCACAGAGCCAACTCTTCTACTAAGCAAGGAGCCTTACATACATAGTCTATTGCACTAAGTTACCCCAAAACTACTTTCCTCTTGCACTTAGCTAATTACATATCCTCACTACATTACATTATTTCTTATTTATACTTTTACATTTACAAAAAGGCCTAATCATGGGTAAACCCATGGGCCGACATCCCATCGACCCTAATACATAACCCTAATGAGCCCCATGTTGGATCCACAGATCAACTGAGATCCCGCAATGTGAGCTCTGCCTGGGTGCTCCATCTTCAACCAACCTATTGAAGTCCAAAAAGGTGGTCAATCCTGACCAATGTTTCCTCAAAACTTGGTTGAGGAAAAATAAGGAGTCATACAATAAAATAAAGACAATTTTATGGCAAAGAAATATATTAATGTATTAGAAATATCAAAAGTAGAATACAACCAATGCCTTGATGTTGTAAGGTCCCTTCCAACAGTTCCTTTCTTCCCACACACTTCTGCTTCACAGATTCTGAGATCAACAATCTATCTTGACAAAGCAAAGCTCAAAGCCACAAAAATTACTCAAGCTCACACCAAAATATAGCCAACTCAATCCCAAGCTATCCAACGAGCTTTCCCCATGAGAACTCCTCTCATTTTATAGGATGAAAAGGATAGGGTGAGGAGGTTAGGATGATCCCAAGAGATCAGGTATGCAACACAGATCCAAACCAATCGAAGGCCAACTCACCCTAGAAGCTTCTCTTCTAGAAACGTCAAGAAGACGTTATTTTTCTTTCGTACGAAAATCGTCGCACCCTTAACACTGAGAAAACTGCGACGACATCGTAGGTCACTGTGGTGCAACCTGCGACGATCCTAGATATTCACACCCTTAACACTAAGCAAGGTGTGACGATCCCTTTTTCTAAGGTTTTTGACAAAGGAAGATTATAATTTCATCTCTTTGGAAAAAGTATCTTCATTCTTCTTCAGGGATTAAGGAAATTGATCCTTATAAAGAGAAAGGAGAGGTTTACATCATTAATGGTCATAAGGGTGATGAAAATAATGTGTAACAATAGGGCACCTCGTCAACCCTCCCATAATCAAGCTTGATAAGTCACATAGTGTCCTTGAGCAATTAATTGTTTGATATAGTGATATTTGATGCACATGCTTACGAGGATCATATATTGATTGGATTCACTTATCATGATTTTTATGACTTGATATCCTTGGAGGGTTTGCTCATTTGTCTTTCCAGGACCTAGTTGGTGGATAGTTTTGGGAGAACAGACCTAGCTTGGGCTTCCATGGGGCTGCAAGACCACAGGTTCGATGCCAAGGGTCCACATGTCGGATCACAAAGATGATATATTGAAATCCTAGAGGAAAACTGGATGGACCTGTCCCATGCTTCACTTTCAAAAAGATTTACCTAGGAGAGGCAAAACGTCACCTTTTATGGCATGACATCACGTTTGGGGGCTAGGGTTTGGTGGTGATGTAGCAACTCATTGACACATGGACATTTTGAGGAGAAGAAGGTCTTCACCATGATGATATTGTATATATGCTTGACACGTGGCCTTTGGAGGCCTACCCATGGTTCTCCAACACCAACAACTTCTTCTAAGTGGAAAATCGCCCCCTAAAGGGGAGACATCCATGTAAAATTAGTGTTTATTTGTGCAAAAGTGAAACTTTAAATGAATTTTTTAATATTACTTTGTTAAAGGGGGCACGATTAGGATTGTTGACCCCTAGTCTTGTGGTTTACCCCTTAATTTATGGACAAGTCACCTTAGTGACATTTTGTATAAATAAGAGATCATAAGATCTCATTTGGACATAAATATCCCTCTTGTGAGAGGTCTTGATCTGAAATTTTCGCTACACTTGGCTATATTTGTCTCTTGTGCACTTGTTTGTGGCTATCTCTTATGAATGGTTGATGGAGGCGTGAGGCGCTAGCCTTGGATGAATGATTTCTAGCTTTTATGGTGGATTATATTAACATCTTTATTGATTTTGGTATAGTCTTTTGCTCTTATGCTATCATTTTTTCAAGACAAGGATTTTTGTGTTAGGATCTAAGTGGGAAGTAAGAGTATTTACACCCTCACTCTAGTCTCCATCATTTATTACTCAAAGTTCATTGATGTTGCAAGGGTTTGTTTAAGGAAGTAAGAGGATTTACACCCCTCATTCTCAAACCCTAACTAAAGATACTTGCCTTGGGAAGTAAGAGGATTTACACCCCTAAGGAAGTAGCATATCTAGTTCATTTATTTGACTCCATTAACCCAATATTAAAGGCACTAGTCATTTTTTTTTTCATTGGAGATATAAAATCAATGCCTTGGGAAACGTGAGATTTTGTCTTTTGAAAGATCTCTTGCTTGGAGTTGGTTTGCCACATTGAGAGGAGTCTTCCCCTACTAGGGTGTCCCCTCTCTCCCACTACTTCAATTGTTGTTACAAACTTTAACCTACATCCATTAAGGTTGCATAACCCTAGCTACTAACCTTAGACTAGCTCTTAAACTTTGCTCACTAACTCTACTAACTAGGGCACATATTTTGGATTAATTGTTGGCATATTTTGATGGTTAAATTTTCTGTTGCATGCCTTTGAATTCTACAGCCATAAGGATGCAATTTTCTGCAGAAAACACATGTTATAACAACTTGCTTTATTCAGCCTCATAGTGCCATTTTCAGTCATAATTCATTGCCTAATTCATTGATAATATTGTTGATTGATCTTATGATTTACATGTTGATTTGAATGTCTTAATTGCTGATATAAACTATCATCTACTTCTGCAAATTAGGGACATCAATCTTAACTTGTTGATCCGCACTAACATATATCATTGCAATTTGGATTTTCTTGTGTCTCGGGTAGGTACAATCATCCAAAGAAGTACTACACCTTTGGGGCAACAATCGCTTGACTTACAAGGCATCTCTTTCCACATTTCACTCCATTTAGATTTGACCTCTAGGGGCTCTACTTCCATCTCTATCCATCCCCGTCTCATTCCCCCTAGGGTCACCGGGATCACTTCCCTAGAGCAACCTAGTCACCCTTGAAGTGCAGGAACTACATCGAGGTGACA
>ML797877.1:175710-207265 GCA_009831015.1 Picea engelmannii
CTCAGGCCAACTGGAGCTCTACCCCCTCTAATGGTAATCACCCTTGTTCGGATGTGAATGAATGCACCAATTATAAAGGACTATTGCCCAATAAAATATAAAGTAATGAATCTTGAAACCTTATAAAGGGGACTTGCAAATGATAATTAGGTATCAAAAGGAAAAATAAGGGGTTCATAATGAAAAAATTACTGAGTAAAGGGTATCTCAAGCAAGCAAGTGCCACCTCTACAAAGGTGCTCATAGAAATGGATACCATAAGCAATGAAGTAAGGCTAATACCATACCACACTCACACTTGCTATTGATGGGTTTTTTTTTTCCCTTATCACTCTCGTGACCTATCTCTCTACTTGGGTAACTTATTGTTTAGGCGACACACCTAATAGGATTGGATGAAGGCCCTCCCATACTTAAAATTGGTAACCTTCACAAGGTCTTGGGCTTGGGTGATACTTGAAGCAGATACTAGGGTGAATTGTTCTACATGGCTTCTATTTAAAACATCAACTTACTTTGCATGATTTAAAGACTAGTGTGTCTTATGAACATTGGTTTACTTTGTCTTATATTCTATTTTGTTTTGAAGGCCCCTGACATGGTTCTTTGAGGGACATCTTGGGTTATGCCCCATTGCAGGACTCTGGTAGGTGTGATGAAGAGTCGTGAGTCATCCAGTGACTCAACACCCTCAGAAAGTGGCTCTCACATCCTTAGAACCTTGGATGATAGACATATGGGCTTGGTTTTGATCAAGCTAGTCATCATGCCACACACATGGGCTAAAATCCCATAGGATGGGTAGAGCATCCCAAAGATTTTGTGCACAAAATATGGAGGAAGTTTCCTTTGGAGGCACCTTGACATCACATGACGATGATCTTCCACCCCTCTTGCACCAATACGTGGCCTTTGGATGCCTATGATGTCATCTTCTTAGCTTTGATGTCACCCTTCTAGACTTGACATCATCTTTGGAGACTAGATTTTGATGTATATAGAGGTGTATTGATGTGGCATGGGTGAGGAGACACCCCCTTGAGCATTGGAGACATGGCCTGTGGTCTTGGAAGTCACAACAACTTACCTTGGAAGCATGACGTCACCCTACTAGGATTTATTTCATGTATTTTTCATTTATGTACATTTTAGAGGCAAATTAAAGGGGTCAAGCCTCTTTTGTTATGGACAAATTATTGTTGCTAGGTATTGTATAAATAAATAACTTTCCTTTTCATTTTTTATCAATAACTTTCCTTGCACAAGAGAATTTGGATCTGAAATTTTCTCCCTATTGGCAACATTGGTCTCTTTACTAGTGCACCATTTCTTGGGGGGCATGTTTTGGAACTTCTCTTGGTTTATTTTTGGTGGAAAATTTTGCAACTAGGGTTTGTGCTTGATTATTCTTGGTGAAGTAAGTAAAATTTGCAGTTTCATTTCATGCATTGAATGTTTATGGTAAATTTTACGTGTTCATATTAAATATTTTGATATTGCTTGCTTAAAATCCTAGGAGAGGAGCATAAGGTGATTCCTTCTCTCTATAGATCATTTCACCCATTTAATTGTCAAGATTATATTTTATAGAGTAGGCTCCTAAAGACCTAAAGTGTTATCACTTTAGGAGTTCTGTTCTAGAAACTTGTTGCTATATATTTCAAGAGTTCAAGGAAGAAGATGAATTCACTAGGGCCCAAAAGAGCTTGTTCCCTAGCAAAATTCATCTTTTGAGATTTGAAGCTTGAGGCCCTAAGGTGATAGCACCTCAAACTTCATCTCATCATCATCCTTAGACATTAATATCATTATTATTTCTCCAAGTTGCATTGTTGTTGTAAATGACTCTATAGCCCAAAAGGCACTAGTTTCATTTATCTTGTGAAGGAGTTCGATCAAACAAACTCTCAAACTCTATTGTCTAAGCCTGCTACTAACTTTTCCTAACCCTAGCTTAGCACAATCTACTAATTTAGTTGCTATTGTTGCAAAACACTACTACAATCATACAATTTGCTTCATTTTGCTACATACACTAGCCAAACTAACTTAGAAATTGCTTGGAATAGTGTAAAGTTGATCTATTGGATAAATGCTAAGTTTACATTGTAATTTCATGCAATTTTGATACATTTTTCTTGTGGTTGTTGCAAAAATTTATTGCTTATTATAAACTGTTATCTTGCTGCAATTTTACATCAGCCATTATATATTTCTGTTGTCTATTGACTTTGAGGTTTGTGTTGCTTACTTGCACTTGGAAATCACTATATATATGCTGCAATTATTCTTGTTCCAGGGAGGTACCCAAAACACTTCTCTTTGCCTCAATTTCACGGACATAGACATTTGAATTAGGTAACCGGTGAGAGGGTATTCGAAGCTTGACTATATCACTTCTATCTGATCCCTTGAGGTCACAGAGGATGCCTCCCCTGGGTTGGACCTCATCCATCCCTAAAACGTGGGGATTCCCTACAAAGGCGACAATGGTGGGTTATCCTGTAGTTACAAAGATTTGGAGACTTGTGTTGGGGCTTTGGCATAAGTACAAATCCCACAATAACATTTCAGCACTGTTGATAGGGAAAATTGAGTCATTTTTCCTCAAGGACACATATTTTGGCAAGCTTTCTCTCAAAGCCCTTATTTTACAAGCTTACGTGGAGACTCCACTGAGGGTGGTTCCCTCACTTCCTTTGATGATCCTAGAAGGATCATATGGCGACTCCACTAATAATTTTTGAGATATTTTCTAAGCAATGGAATTATGGCTCTCCATGAAATATTTCCCTCTATTTATTTTGAAAATATTCATGGGTATCCAATTGAGTTCAAAATTGATAAAACATGGTTGAATGACTATCCAAAAGTCAAAGGGGGTTCTCTCATCCTTCATATTTCAAGGTTCCTTGAGTATCTACATGAAGTAGGAATACCTCACGAAGACATATGAATAACATTATTCATATATTTCTTCCCCTCGAAAGCACAAGATTGGGTCAAGAATTGTTGTAAGCCAAAGGGCATATCTTCTCTCATAGACCTCATTAGTAGTTTTTTTGAGTATTGGCACCCATATTACCAAATGTATGAAGATGTTCTTCAAGATCTCACAAGAGTACTGGATGACAAAGGGTTCACCACTGATATTGTAGGTGAACTTAGGTAAGCTCACAATCAGGAACCTATTGTGAATGGAGAATTTGTTAACCAAAATCCTTCAAATCTTGATCATGCCTTGGACGAAGACCTTGAAGATTGTAAATTTCCAAAAGATGAGCCTAAGAAAGAGTATTATGAATAAGGTTACCAACCCTTTAGAGAGGAGAAATAATTATCCCATGACTCTATTAAAGACAACAAAGATCTAATTGAAGAACGAGAGCCTAAAAGTGTAAGTCACGAGGATGAAGTGATGGTGTCTACTCCTCCATTTGATAAAGTCATTTGAGCTTCCATTCCTCCTCCACAAGAAGAATAAAATGTCATTAGTCATTTTCCTTTATAGGTTTTCGACCATGCTCTATTATATGATTAGGAAGGTGAAGAAATAAAGGAACCCTTGGATGTACTAGACTCTGTTATAGTGCACAAGTTGTAGGTTGGGAAAATCTTGACCCAACCACAAAAAGAAAGTGCTACAAATTGGGAATCCTACACCCAATGTCACCTCGATGAAGGTCTCACACTTCAAGGGTGACTAGGTCACTCTAGGGAGGTGATCCCGGTGACCCTAAGGGGAATGCTATGGGAATGGATAGATATGGAAGTGGATCCCCTATAGGTCAAATCTAAATGGAGTGAAATGTGGAAAGAGATGCATTTTAATTCAATTGATTGTTTCCCCAAAGGTGTAGTACTTCTCCGGATGATTGTACCTGCCCGAGACACAAGAAAATCCAAATTGCAATGATAAATGTTAGTGCGGATCAGCAAGTTAAGCTTTTTGTCCCTAATTTGAAGCAGTATATTATAGTCTATATCCATGTGTCATTGAGTGGATACATCACCACCAAACCCTAGCCCCCAAAAGTGATGTCATGCCTTAGGAGGTGATGTTTTGCCTCTCCTAGGAAAATCATTTGGAAAGTGAAGCACGGGATAGGTCCATCCAACTGTCCTCTAGGATTTTAATATTTCATCTCTATGATCTGGCATGTGGACCCTTAGCATCCAACCTATGGGCTTGCAACCCCATGGAAGCACAAGCTAGGCTCGTTCTCCCAAAATTGTCCACCAACTAGGTCCTACAAAGACAAATGAGCATGCCCTCCAAGGATCTCAAGTCATAACACCATGATAAGTGAATCCAATCAATAAATGAGCCACCTAAGCATGTGCATAAAATATCACTATATCAAATAATTAATTTCTCAAGGACACTATGCGACTTTTCAAGCTTGAATATGGGAGGGTGGAGGAGGTGTCCTATTGGGTAGATTTTTCTCTAGGTAAAGGAGAGTTTCCGAGAGATCCCTCTCTAGGCCATATAAAGTGGATGAAGTGGTTGGGGTCAAGACTCAATGGGCATATGACTCATGGCATACAAGGGGTCGTAGTGTCTCATTCATGGGTGCCTTTGTAGAGGGTGTGTGGTACCTTCATCCACAATGCACTTTTTTCAAGCCCATTAATTTCCATTCTTTCATAATTTTATGGAGAGGTTGAATGTCACTGCCCTGGCGTGATGATGGAAAGTGGTAAAAAGTATGTTCAGGATCGATACGATGGCTCTTTAAGGGAGTTCCTTGTAGCAAACCCATCCCCAAGGAAAACCACTTACTAGGGCACAATGTCAACCACTAAGGTGAAGCAGGGCAAAAGGCATAATGTCCAAGTATATATAATGAAATCTAGAGCAATATAACATACAACATACTAAACTTGCTTAAATATTGAAATGATGCTCACCATAATATTGACGTGTACCTCATGGAGAAAGGCCCATTGGCTTCTGATAGCTAGCTGATGTGGTGGATGCCATCTAGAAATCTATGACCATCTGTGGTGGTGAGACAGGTTTCCAACTATGCAAAAGGGTACTATTGGCCATGTAGTCTTCTCGAACACTCCATATCTTAAACTTGAGGGGATCGAGACATAATCTCCTTAGTTATCCACAAAATGGGGATAACATATGGCTCCTACTTGGGGACATGTGTTCGTCGTAAAGTGCATGAGAACCGCAACATATCCTGGTAGACCCATGCTTGCAAGAAAACATCAAACCATCAAGTGTAGTACGACCTACTCATCCTTGTTCACATATGATCATAATCAAAACCAACTAAGCTAGAAAAAGAAAATTTTGACATTTTTTCAAAACTTTCTAAGCTAAGAATGAAATCAATACGCAAGTAGATTAAATTGAAAATGAAATGCATCTAAACTAATATGAGCAATCAAGATGCAAATGCAGGGAATCAAAATGACTTAGCTACTCACTTGGGGCCTTGGGGCCCTGAAGATCACGTGCTGGATGGCATCAAGTGAAGTCATACAACCAATGAAACCATTTTATCATCTCATAAAAGTATCTCCCCTTGTGCTTAATCATATAACATAACAAATATAAGTCAAGCACATAATAAACATGAGTATAAACACACATAAAATCGATAATGAAATAAAACTCATGAAGATGGGTGCGTGTCACACACCCACGACAACATAACAAATTTTTCTCTGTTTTCTCAAAGGATAGAATTCCCAAATTCCTATAGGGGCTTAGTGCAGACTAGCTCATTCCTCATCCTCCACCTCGTGATTGAGACCTGCGACCATAGGCTTAGTTTAAAAGGCTCATCACATTTCATGACATCGGGGCTTCTGATGCAAGGCATACCAACCTCTTCATCTCCTTTAGTCCCAAAAGAAATTAAGGGGCTTAGCGCGTGCTATCCCTCTCACCTATGATCACGACGTGACCCTCCTCCACACAACCATGACGCTGTGACCACGGCCTACAACCATAGGTTATTTCACATTTCATGATTTCGAGACTTCACGTCCCTCGACTTCTCATTTCTTCGAATTCTCGAGTCCTGAAATAATGATCCCCAAGTTAGACCCTTAGCCAACTACTAGTGCCTGCCTCCTCCCTCTACCACATGACCCTGTCCTGTGACCTAGGGCCGACCCACTGAGTGCATCGAGGTTTTGTATGCTGGGATTTCGCGACTTACGAAACCGAGAGATTATGCCCTTTGGTCTCCCGGACGCTGAAATGCCGAAACTCATTCACGTTAAATCGACGATCCAGATCACTCTTGGATCAATAACCACGATTACGTCACGAATTCATGACTCATGAGTTTGTGCGGTCCTACCCTTTGACCACTCCAAGTCGCGAGTTAGCGAAATGCCACCCAACTGCCATGTGTCCCTGCTGAATGGATGGTCTTGATTAAATCAAGACTTTCAAGACTATGACGAGTCCATCCTCCCATCTACACAAGGGTTAAGATCGACGGTCTAGATAGCTCTTGATGGATCCTAGGATCTATGGCCTCGGTTCCATCGCTACTTGCGAAGGCTGGAGGGGTTGAGGCATTAACGCCCATGCTCCTCCTCTAGATCCATTGGTCCTAACATACCTGGGGTATTTATGAAAGGATATCGTCCGTTCGTCTACCAAATGAAGGGATACTCCCTTTCGATAATTGGATTCACTATCCTTTATGAACTTGGGTCATGAAATTCAACCTTTCGGAGCTTCAGACTCCCATGACTCTGAAACCTTAGAGAACTACTCTTTCTTGCACAGGTTTTCCAGACCCGGATCACATGAACCTTCAGATGGTTCTTGGGCAATTATCCCTGATTTTAGTTGGGCTTCTGGGTAAAGGATGGGTATGGTTCCAAAGTTATGAGGCGATTATCGGGGAAAGGTGCTCTTGAGGAGCCATCCTAGAATATTGCGAAGGTCAACCAGATGGGTCTATTCTGAATGGGATGGACACATACTTTGAAATTAACTAATTTACATAAACATCAACTATGGAATATAAGTATAAACATCCATCCATGATATTCAATTCAAAATATAAGGCATAAAACACTTATAAGAACCACAAGGCATGATGCAAGTGCTGAGAGGGGTGCTCATTTCCACCCAACCATAGGCTCAGTGACTCCAAACAGATTTACCACTAGCCACCCCTGAGCTAAACCACGATGCTCTAAGATTCAATCTCTTAGTTCCAGCTCAACGGAAGTCAAGGACAAAGGTTACTCTCCTTCTCCTGATACAGACAAAAATCGAGGACGAAAGTTACTCTCCTTCTCCTGTGTTCAGAACTCCCTGTGGTTCTATGGTTTTGTGGTTCTCTTCTGTGATCCTTGTCATGCGTGCTCCTTTTCTCTACCCCTTCCCACACTTGCTTTCTTTCCCTTCTCTGCAAGATTGTGTGTGGCATGAATTCCCCTGTCCGTGGTCAGGTCTGAGAGATTTACGGATGGGCAGTTCACCCCATCCCCTCATTAACTCTTGAGGAGCCTCCCCACCTACTATCCTGATGGGAAATTCATTCCAGGGTCAAAGAGTTGCCTTGGTCCTTGAGCAAGTAAAAACCAGTATGGTACTGGTTCGGTGGAAGTTAACACAACCATTCTAGGTCCCTTCCACCACCCTTCATTAGCCATCATGGTCTCTTTTAGCACATCCCCCTCCCAGCAGTCACGCAACACATATTCATAACATAATTTACATTCATCGACCTTTTATACAAAGGTCCATCAAATCAAACATTCACACCTTTGAGTTTTCCATAGTTCTTCGTCAATATAGTTATTTTTACAGACTGTGGGAAACATGGTGTTACAATTCCCTCCCCCTTAAAGGAACATCGTCCTCGATGTTATATCTATCAATTATGATGTGTATGTATAGAAGTAAACAAAATCGAATATGCCTATTTCATGGCATCTTCCATTTCCCACGTAGCCTCATCGGGGCCCAAATGTTTCCACTACACCTTGACCTATGCAATAGTTTGGTTCCTGAGTGGGGTTTCCTTTCTATCCAATATGCATAGAGGTTCTTGCAGGAATTATCCCTTCGGTTCCACCTGGATCACAGACTAGTCAATTATATGATCAGAATCATGTACATATTTCTTCAACAATGAAACATGGAAAACATTATGTGCTTTCACTGTGGGAGGAAGTGCTAGCCTATAGGCTACAAGCCCCACTCTATCTAGAACTTCAAAGGGTCTACAATACCAAGGTGCCAACTTGGCACAAGCTTCCATCCTTAGGGAACTCTTTCTGGGCCTAACTCTGAGATATATGTGATCTCCCGTCTTTAATTCTCTAGGGGTTCTCTTTTTGTCGGCGTAACTTTTCTGTCTGTTCTGAGCGACTTTCAGATTTTGCTTTATCTAAATCACTTGTTGTTCCATTTCTTTCAACATGTCGGGTCCAATAGTAATTATGTTTATGGGATTACTCCAACTGACTGGAGTGTTGCATGGCCTACCATAGAGGACTTTGAAAGGGCTCATCTTTAGTGATTCTTGATAGCCGTTGTTGTAGGCAAATTACACCAGTGGCAGGTAATATTCCCACTTTTTAGGTTGATGCATTAGATGCATCCTTAGCATGTCTTCTAATATTTGGTTCACTCTTTCCGTCTGTCCATCGGTTTGAGGATGATAGGCTATGCTGAACAATAATTTGGTCCCTAGACTAGCCATCAAGGATTTCCAAAAGTTTGAGGTAAATTACGTGTCTCTGTCAGACACGATCTCCTTAGGCATGCCATGTAGTCTAAATATCTCCTTCATGAGTATGTTGGCGATGTCTATTGCCTTGAAATTCGATTTGATGGGGATAAAATGAGCGGACTTTCTCAATTTATCCACCACTACCATGATGACATCATTCTTCCTGGTCGATGTTGGTAATTCGGTGATGAAATCCATGGAGTTGGTCTTCCATTTCCATTCCGGGATTGATAGAGGTTGTAATAATCCTGCTGGGTGCCAGTGTTCTCCTTTAACCTGTTATCATTCTATATATTTGGCTAAATACTTAGCTATGTCTTTCTTCAATCCAGGCCAATAGAATTGCTTCATGGTGGCTGCGATCATCTTCTGGTATCCTGGGCGACCGGTATATGGTATTTTATGTAGTTCATCCATTATGAACCACTTCAAGTCGTCACAATTTGGAATATACAATCTGTTTCTATAAGTTAGTAGACCTCCATCTAACATCTGGTAGCCTTCGTGCTTTAGCCTGGCGGGTTCTTTCTCCAGGTACGAGGTCATGGTCTGGAAGAATGCATCTGTTTCTTGTGCATTCTTGACTCTTCCCCTGACATTGGTCGTGCAGGTGCTCACAGCTGCCCGATGAATTGTTTTCATACTTTTGCTAAGGGCATCAACCACCTTATTTTCCTTTCCCTTGATATGTTTGATTTCAAAATCAAACTCGCTAAGAAGGGCCATCCACCTAGCTTGTCTAGCATTGAGTTTTGGTTGGTCAAACAGGTGTCACAATCCACAATGGTCTTTCATAAGTACAAATTTCCTACCCAGTAGGTAATGCCTCCACATTTTCAAGGCGTGCACGATGGTGGCCAGTTCTAGATCATGGGTCACATAGTTGACTTCATGCTCATTCAATTTTCGGGATTCAGAGTAGACTACGCTTCCTTCTTGCATAAGGACTCCTCTGAGCCCTTCCTTGTAGGCATCAGTGCACACGAGGAAGTCAGTTTCGGGATTGACAATCTTCAGCACAGGTGCATGGTTCAATAGGTGTTTTAGGGTTTGAAACCTTTCTTCACATTTTGGGGTCCAAAGGAATTTAACTCCCTTCTTCTGGAGGGAAGTGATTGGACAACCAATCTTGGAGAATCCTTTTATAAATCTCTTATAGTATCCTGCTAAGCCCATAAAGGATCTGCTGTCTGAAATGTCCTTTGGGGTAGGCCATTCCATGATAGACCTGATCTTGTCAGGGTCTACTGCTACCCCTTCTTTAGATATGACATGGCCCAAGTAATGTATTTTCTTCTGGAAGAAATCACACTTGCTAAACTTGGCATAGAGCTAATGTTCTCTTAGCACTTGAAGCACAAGTCTAATATGTTCCTCATGTTCCTCTATATTCTTGGAGTAGATTAAGATATTGTCAATAAAAACCAGTACAAATTTGTCTAGGAATTTGCTGAGCACATTGTTCATCAAGCACATAAAAGTTGCAGGGGCATTGGTTAATCCAAATGGTACTACCACAAACTCGTAGTGACCATATCTCGTTCTGAAGGTGGTTTTGTGGATGTCTTCACCCTTAATTCGGACTTGATGGTATCCAGATCTCAATTCAATCTTGGGGAAGATGGAAGCACCTCCCAATTGATCAAACAAGTCATCGATCCGGGGTAAAGGGTACTTGTTCTTTATGGTTACCTTATTGAGTTGTCTATAATCTATGCAAAGTCAGAGGGTACCATCTTTATTTTTCACGAACATGACTGGTGCTCCCCATGGAGACATGCTGGGCCAGATATAGCCTTTGTCCA
Source organism: Picea engelmannii (assembly GCA_009831015.1). Classification (NCBI taxonomy): domain Eukaryota; kingdom Viridiplantae; phylum Streptophyta; class Pinopsida; order Pinales; family Pinaceae; genus Picea; species Picea engelmannii. The sequence continues at coordinate 186,248 of ML797877.1, forward strand.
TCATTTATTTTAGTTGTAATTTAAGCTCAACTAGCTCGAGTGTGCTCATCCTGTAGGGTGTCCTAGACACTGGCACCGCTCTTGGTGCAAGTTCTATCGAGAAGTCAATGTCCCTTCTCGGAAGTAGACCCGATACCTCTTCTGGAAACACATCTCTAAATTCTCTTAGTATGGGTTGGTCTTCGAGGCTTGGTTTGTCATCCTCAACCGATTCCAACACCTATATCACATATAGTGGGCATCCCTTTCTGCAATACTTTCTCATTTGAAGGGATGATATTTGTCTCACCGAGACAGGTTTCTGGATCCCTTGAAGGGTTATCCTCCTTCCTTCTTCACTTGCACATTCTAAGGTTTTATGGTAACAATCCATTCTGGCTTTATATGCAACTAGCCAGTCCATGCCAATCAACAGGTCATACGATCCTAGGGGTAGCATGTTAAGGGTTTCTTGGGTGGAGAATTCACCCATAGTGAATTGCTAATTTGGTATGACCTCCGTTACCTTTATTTTGGTGCCAGTGGCTAACTATACCAACCATTGTTTGGCATGTTTATGTGGCTGGAATTTACACTTATCAACAACCTGAGGGGATATATAACTCAAATTTGAACCAAGGTCAATTAGAATAGACACTATGTGGTTAGTGATCATATCTTCCATCTCCACCACTGAAGCTTGGTGGTCAACTTGTTTATTATCCATGGCTACATAGATTCACGACATACTCCTGGCCACGTCATTGATGGTGGTAGCCTCTTGGACGTTGTAAATTCTCCTACTGTTTTGTTGTTGGTGTGGGCAGTCCCTCAGTAGATGTTCTTCTCCACAATGCCATCATTTCAAGGGTTCTTTCTTTGGATTATCAGTCTTTCTAGGGGTTGACCCAAAAGGATTATTTCCGCTCTGGGAGGGGAAATTCTACTGGTGTACACTTTGGGTAGGAAATCTCATCCTTGTATCCTTTTTATAGTTTCTAAATCTTGGGGATTTAAACCCTTTTCTGGAATCCCGAACCATTCTTCTGCTTCTAGCCTTTGTGAGGTTCTGTCCGAAGCCCAAACTGTTCATAACAATATATTTCCTTTTGGATAGTGTCTTCTAGGGTCCTCAGCTCGTCAAACTCAATCCTGTTATGATAGTCCTTAGGTGGCCCACTGATAAATCGTTGCACCTTTTCCATTTCTTCTTTTATGTAGGGTACGTACCTCAGTAGCCCAAGAAATCTATTGACATATTCTTCTACGGTGAGTTTCCCCAGCTTGAGTTCATAGAATTCCTTAGTCTTTTTGTCGAAATACTTTTCCGACATATACTTCTTCCTGAAGTATCTTTCAAACCGTTCCCAAGATAGGTCTTCTTCGTGAATCCCTTTTACATTCTTAAGGTCTTCCCACCAAACGAAAGCTTTTCCATTCAGGTTGAAAGTGGCTACTCAGGTCTTCAAGTTTCTCGAGAAGTCATGGAATCTGAAATACTTCTTTAGTCCAAGCAGCCAGGCCTCTGCTTCCTCTCCTCTCTTTATCTCACTGTTGAAAGAGGGTGGTTTGGCCTTCTTGAATTCTTCAAGATTATGACTTTTGGAATGCTTTCGCTTCTTCCATTTTCTTCGAGAATATGAACTAGTTCTGCTACTAGAAGATCCCTCCAGTCGCCAGTTTCCTTTTCAGAGGAAACGTCTGATGCCCGTCCCCTATCTCCGGGGTGGGACTTACGCGAGGTGCTCTTACCAGTGTAGCCACTCAAAACGCCATGTTTTTGTATCTCAGGTGGACTTCGACTCTTCTTTGTCTGTCGCCAATCCTCGTGATTGGTGTCAGGTCCATGCTGCATTTGTCTTTGTATGTCGGATAAACTCTGCAGCAAGACTGCATTAATTTTCATTTGCTTCTCTTGATCTTTTATCAACCTCTCGTTGTCGACCTTGTAGCTTTGTAGTTCGGTCATGAGACTCCTCACAATCTTAGCTAGATACAGAGGTGTCTCTACAACCCTCCTTTCATTAGACTCTTCATCTCTATTGTGGGAGCCGTCCCCCACCTCATGGTGCATCACCATTCTATACATCTGTAGCTTTCCCACGGTTTATCAGTCGCTTGCGTGTAGACAAAACACTTGTTGTTAGCTAACATTATATTCATTCATAACCAACACATAAATTCACATTTCTCAAATGCATACACACAGTAGGGATTTCATTCTTTTCTTTAATAACATTCTTAAATTTGACTTTTGGTAAAGGGGGTTAAGATAGAGGGTTACTCTTTTTAAGAGTACTTCAAACGGAGTTTCTACGTGGCTCGTTCATGAACCCAAGCAGGCCAAGTGTTGTAACCATGCTCTGATACCAATTTGTCACATACCCACGGTGGCATAACAAATTTTTCGCCTTTTTCTCAAAGGACATAATTCCCAAATTCCTAGAGGGGCCTAGCACATACTATCTCATTCCTCATCCTCCACCTCGTGATCGATATCCATGACCATAGGCTTAGTTTAAAAGGCTCATTGCATTTCACGACATCGGGGCTCCCGATGCAAGGCGTCCCAACCTCTTCATCTCCTTCAGTCCCAAAAGTGATTAAGGAGCCTAGCGCATGCTACCCCTCTCACCTATGATCATGACATGACCCTCCTCCACACAACCACGACGCTGTGACCATGACCTACAACCATAGGTTATTTCACGTTTTGCGATTTCGGGACTTCACGTCCCTCGACTTCTCATTTCTTCGAATTCTTGGGTCCCGAAATACCGATCCCCGAGTTAGACCCTTAGCCAATTACTAGTGCCTGCCTCCTCCCTCTACCACACGACCGTGTCCTGTGACCTAGGGCTGAACCACTGAGCGCATCGGGGTTTCGTATGCCGGGATTTCACGACTTGTGAAACCGAGAGATTCTGCCCTTTGGTCTCCCATACGCCAAAATGCCGAAACTCATTCACGCTAAATCGATGGTCGAGATAACTCCTGGATCAACAACCACGATTACGTCGTGAATTCGCGACTCGTGAGTTTGTGCGGTCCTACCGTTTGACCACTCCAAGTCGCGAGTTAGCGAAATGCCACTCGACTGCCACGCATCCCTGCTGAATGGATGGTCCTGATTAAATCAGGAATTTCAGGACTATGACGATTCCATCCTCCCATCTACACAAGGGTTAAGATCGATGGTCTAGATAGCTCCCGATGGATCCTAGGATCTACGGTCCCGATTCCATCGCTACTTGCGAAGGCTGAAGGGGTCGAGGCATTAATTCCCACGCTCCTCCTCTAGATCCATTGGTCCTGATAGACCTGGGGTATTTCCAAAAGGATCTCATCTGTTCGTCTACCAAACGAAGGGATACTCCCTTTCGATAATTGGATTCGTTGTCCTTTCTAAACTTGGGTCACGAAATTCAACCTTTCGGAGCTTCAGACTCCCACGACTCCGAAACCTTAGAGAACTACTCTTTCTTGCACAAGTTTTCCAAACCCAGATCACATGAACCTTCAGATGGTTCTTGGGCAATTATCCCTGATTTTAGTTGGTTTTCTGGGTAAAGGCTCGGTATGGTTCCAAAGTTATGAGGCGATTCCCGGGGAAAGGTGCTCTCGAGGAGCCATCCTAGAATATTGCGAAGGTCAACCATATGGGTCTATTCTCAATGGGATGGACACATACTTTGAAATTAACTAATTTACACAGACATCAACTATTGCATATAAGTATAAACATTCATCCATGATATTCAATTCAAAATATAAGGCATAAAACAATTATTAGAACCACAAGGCGTGATGCAACTGCTGAGAGGGGTTCTTGTTTCCACCCAATCATTGGCTCAGTGACTCCAAACGAATTTACCACTAGCCACCCCCGATCTAGACCACAATTATCCAAGATTCAATATCTTACTTCCATCTCAACGAAAGTCAAGGACGAAACTTACTCTCCTTCTCCTTATACAAACAAAAATCGAGGATGAAAGTTACTCTCCTTCTCCTATGTTCAAAACTCCCTATGGTTCCATGGTTTTGTGGTTCTCTTCTGTGATCCTTGTCACGCATGCTCCTTTTCTCTACCCCTTCAATTCCTTTCTTTCCCTTCTTTGCAAGATTGCGTGTGGCGTGAATTCCTCGGTCCGTGGTCAGGTCCGAGGGCTTTACGGATGGGCAGTTCTCCCCATCCCCTCATTAACTCTTGAGGAGCCTCCCCACCTACCATCCCGACGAGAAATTCATTCCAGGGTCAGAGAGTTGCCTTGGTCTTTGAGCAAGTAAAAACCAGTATGGTACTGGTTCAGTGGAAGTTAACGCAACCATTCCAGGTCCCTTCCACCACCCTTCATTAGCCATCGTGGTCTCTTTTAGCACATCCCCCTCCCAACAGTCATGCAACACATATTCATAACATAATTTACATTCATTGACCTTTTATACAAAGGTCCATCAAATCAAACATTCACACCTTTGAGTTTTCCATAGTTCTTCGTCAATATAGTTATTTTTATAGACTGGGGGAAACAGGGTGTTACAGTGCGAGGGAGGAAATCCTGCTGGAAAGAGAAACCATCAACCCGATCATCATGCCTGAAAGTGTAGCCACAAGACTCATCAATCCATATCTGAAGGGGGCTACTATATTTAGTTGAAGGCTCATCTTCATCTACACATAAAGACTCACAACTTGTTGAGTGTTGAATTTTAATGCTTAGTTCATGCACATGTGGTTTATTTCAATTTAGCATGTACTTGAACCATAAACAATGCAACAATACCATACAAAAGTGTTGCAACAACAAATATCACAAGAAGAATAACCATGCACAAGAACACAAGAGTTTATCATGGGAAAACCCTTCTCAATCAAGGGAAAAACCTAGTAATCCTTTGCTATAGAGTCAAGAGAAGATCCCCCACACCATGAACCCTACAACACACAAGAGGGTGCTTCTTTGACCTAGAAATTTTTGCCTAAGAGAAGTACACACTTCAACCATACAAGTTAGCTTGAGAGATGTTACAATGAAGTGTGTGAGTGTGTGAGATCCACAATGGGTATCTAGTCCTATTTATACAAGACCTATCACATCAAAAGGATGTATCTATTGGCACAATATGGCCAACTTGTTCAACTGAATAATATAATTAATATTTACACAATATTAATTATCTTTTACATGGTGGGCCAACTTGTACCCTTCATAACACAAATTAGGGTTACAACAAATCTTACTCTCATACAATATAGCAAGGGATTCACACATCCTCTAGTGCTCAACCACTAGGGACACATCCACCTATGCTCAACCACATAGATGTCACTCTCATCAGATCAACTCAACTAAGTCCATAGGAGTACTGTCTGGAGAACCATCTCAAGTTGACTCAACTAAGTCCATAGGAGTTTGACATGAGACCATTTCAAGTTGTCTCAACTTAGTCCGGAGGAGCATGACAGGAGACCACACATCATCTCAACTCAACCTAGAGGAGTATGACACAACCATGAAATGGGCTCTCTCACAGATCGTCTCAACTCAGTCTAGAGGAGAACGACTTGGAGAATGTCTCATGAAGCTGCAATCAACAACATTGAGGACTGAGAGGAAATGAAAGATCAGAAGAATACTGCATGGTCTCTTGAAGAAAAGGGTAAGGGGTAAGGAACAATCTCAGGTGTTGAAAAACACTGCCTCTTCCCCTAGAAATCTTGATGAAAATCTCCAAGATGAAAATACTTTCATCCTGAAGGATGAATCTCTGATTACTCTTCGATGGCCACATCTTGGTAATCCTCAAATTATGAGCACGATGGCTGAGAATCCTCATAAATCAAATATGAATCCTCAAAAGGGTATGTATTAAAGGATGAAGAAATATCATGCTGCGATAAGTCATCCTTGAAATGGCAGAACAAATTCATGACGTGGGTGACTGCTAGAGATGGATCACCGTCAAATTCGGGGCAACTTTACCTCCACTCCAGGGAGAAATGATTTGGATATCTAGGAATATCTTGAACATCAAAGGAGGGATAAAACTTATGGAATTCCCATGATAAGTCTCGTGAGGCCATGGTTCCATTACTTAGGGTAATTCCTCAATGGAGTCGCCAGATGAGATTCAATATCATCTCATCAAGGAAGGTGTAAAGGGAACATCCCTTGGGTGGAGTCACAAAACAAGCTAAAGGAAATACTTTGGGCTAACTTACCAAAGTGTCGTTAGGGTACAAATAAGATTCAAAATATCCCCCAGAAATGATGCCAAAATGTTATAGCGCACAAGTTGTAGGTTGGGAAAAGCCCAACCCAACCACAAAAATCAAGTGCTACAAATTGGGAATCCTACACCAATTGTCACCTCGATGTAGTTCCTGCACTTCAAGGGTGACTAGGTTGCTCTAGGGAAGTGATCCCGGTGACCCTAGGGGGAATGAGACGGGGATGGATAGAGATGGAAGTAGAGCCCCTAGAGGTCAAATCTAAATGGAGTGAAATGTGGAAAGAGATGCCTTGTAAGTCAAGCGATTGTTGCCCCAAAGGTGTAGTACTTCTTTGGATGATTGTACCTACCCGAGACACAAGAAAATCCAAATTGCAATGATATATGTTAGTGCGGATCAACAAGTTAAGATTGATGTCCCTAATTTGCAGAAGTAGATGATAGTTTATATCAGCAATTAAGACATTCAAATCAACATGTAAATCATAAGATCAATCAACAATATTATCAATGAATTAGGCAATGAATTATGACTGAAAATGGCACTATGAGGCTGAATAAAGCAAGTTGTTATAACATGTGTTTTCTGCAGAAAATTGCATCCTTATGGCTGTAGAATTCAAAGGCATGCAACAGAAAATTTAACCATCAAAATATGCCAACAATTAATCCAAAATATGTGCCCTAGTTAGTAGAGTTAGTGAGCAAAGTTTAAGAGCTAGTCTAAGGTTAGTAGCTAGGGTTATGCAACCTTAATGGATGTAGGTTAAAGTTTGTAACAACAATTGAAGTAGTGGGAGAGAGGGGACACCCTAGTAGGGGAAGACTCCTCTCAATGTGGCAAACCAACTCCAAGCAAGAGATCTTTCAAAAGACAAAATCTCACGTTTCCCAAGGCATTGATTTTATATCTCCAATGAAAAAAAAAATGACTAGTGCCTTTAATATTGGGTTAATGGAGTCAAATAAATGAACTAGATATGCTACTTCCTTAGGGGTGTAAATCCTCTTACTTCCCAAGGCAAGTATCTTTAGTTAGGGTTTGAGAATGAGGGGTGTAAATCCTCTTACTTCCTTAAACAAACCCTTGCAACATCAATGAACTTTGAGTAATAAATGATGGAGACTAGAGTGAGGGTGTAAATACTCTTACTTCCCACTTAGATCCTAACACAAAAATCCTTGTCTTGAAAAAATGATAGCATAAGAGCAAAAGACTATACCAAAATCAATAAAGATGTTAATATAATCCACCATAAAAGCTAGAAATCATTCATCCAAGGCTAGCGCCTCACGCCTCCATCAACCATTCATAAGAGATAGCCACAAACAAGTGCACAAGAGACAAATATAGCCAAGTGTAGCGAAAATTTCAGATCAAGACCTCTCACAAGAGGGATATTTATGTCCAAATGAGATCTTATGATCTCTTATTTATACAAAATGTCACTAAGGTGACTTGTCCATAAATTAAGGGGTAAACCACAAGACTAGGGGTCAACAATCCTAATCGTGCCCCCTTTAACAAAGTAATATTAAAAAATTCATTTAAAGTTTCACTTTTGCACAAATAAACACTAATTTTACATGGATGTCTCCCCTTTAGGGGGCGATTTTCCACTTAGAAGAAGTTGTTGGTGTTGGAGAACCATGGGTAGGCCTCCAAAGGCCACGTGTCAAGCATATATACAATATCATCATGGTGAAGACCTTCTTCTCCTCAAAATGTCCATGTGTCAATGAGTTGCTACATCACCACCAAACCCTAGCCCCCAAACGTGATGTCATGCCATAAAAGGTGACGTTTTGCCTCTCCTAGGTAAATCTTTTTGAAAGTGAAGCATGGGACAGGTCCATCCAGTTTTCCTCTAGGATTTCAATATATCATCTTTGTGATCCGACATGTGGACCCTTGGCATCGAACCTGTGGTCTTGCAGCCCCATGGAAGCCCAAGCTAGGTCTGTTCTCCCAAAACTATCCACCAACTAGGTCCTGGAAAGACAAATGAGCAAACCCTCCAAGGATATCAAGTCATAAAAATCATGATAAGTGAATCCAATCAATATATGATCCTCGTAAGCATGTGCATCAAATATCACTATATCAAACAATTAATTGCTCAAGGACACTATGTGACTTATCAAGCTTGATTATGGGAGGGTTGACGAGGTGCCCTATTGTTACACATTATTTTCATCACCCTTATGACCATTAATGATGTAAACCTCTCCTTTCTCTTTATAAGGATCAATTTCCTTAATCCCTGAAGAAGAATGAAGATACTTTTTCCAAAGAGATGAAATTATAATCTTCCTTTGTCAAAAACCTTAGAAAAAGGGATCGTCACACCTTGCTTAGTGTTAAGGGTGTGAATATCTAGGATCGTCGCAGGTTGCACCACAGTGACCTACGATGTCGTCGCAGTTTTCTCAGTGTTAAGGGTGCGACGATTTTCGTACGAAAGAAAAATAACGTCTTCTTGACGTTTCTAGAAGAGAAGCTTCTAGGGTGAGTTGGCCTTCGATTGGTTTGGATCTGTGTTGCATACCTGATCTCTTGGGATCATCCTAACCTCCTCACCCTATCCTTTTCATCCTATAAAATGAGAGGAGTTCTCATGGGGAAAGCTCGTTGGATAGCTTGGGATTGAGTTGGCTATATTTTGGTGTGAGCTTGAGTAATTTTTGTGGCTTTGAGCTTTGCTTTGTCAAGATAGATTGTTGATCTCAGAATCTGTGAAGCAGAAGTGTGTGGGAAGAAAGGAACTGTTGGAAGGGACCTTACAACATCAAGGCATTGGTTGTATTCTACTTTTGATATTTCTAATACATTAATATATTTCTTTGCCATAAAATTGTCTTTATTTTATTGTATGACTCCTTATTTTTCCTCAACCAAGTTTTGAGGAAACATTGGTCAGGATTGACCACCTTTTTGGACTTCAATAGGTTGGTTGAAGATGGAGCACCCAGGCAGAGCTCACATTGCGGGATCTCAGTTGATCTGTGGATCCAACATGGGGCTCATTAGGGTTATGTATTAGGGTCGATGGGATGTCGGCCCATGGGTTTACCCATGATTAGGCCTTTTTGTAAATGTAAAAGTATAAATAAGAAATAATGTAATGTAGTGAGGATATGTAATTAGCTAAGTGCAAGAGGAAAGTAGTTTTGGGGTAACTTAGTGCAATAGACTATGTATGTAAGGCTCCTTGCTTAGTAGAAGAGTTGGCTCTGTGCCTTGACCTGATTTTGGGGAAGGTGGATCTATGCAGATCACCTGTCCGGTGCGAAGCTTGGATCCATGGCTTAGTGCATAGGAGTAGAAGAATGTAAGAGATTAGAGACTAATAAAGAAGAAGAATCTGTTGGTGGACGTAGGCCCACACTGGGGTGAACCACATATATCATGTGTTGATGGTTTGCTTTGTGCTATGATGTTTATGCTGTGAATATTCTTAGTGAATTAGTATGATAGATAGATATATGAATGCTTAGTGATTTACTTATGTTGAATATGTCAGATCTAACTTCTGTTGCTAAGTGCGATGTGTATTCTGTCAGTATTATTGCACCGATCTATTCTTAGGGTTTGTTCTGTGATGTGAATAAGAATGATAAACTAATGCATGTTGTTCATAAGTACTCTGCGAAGTAATTGTAATCACATATATGTGTCCCAGATTTGTTACAAACAACTGAGTCCTGTAACCCCCCTACCTCTACCTTGGGTGAGACTTCGCCTACTTTGCAGGTGTTGTTGAAAGGGCCGATAGTTAGGGTTTTGTTGGTGCAGTGTTGAAGCATTGAACCCTGGGTCTGCCCATGTGCCAGCAAATGGTTCCATTGTCAGGACCTGAAACTGTGATTGCTGGGAACTGAATGAAAAGAGAATCTCTGTGCGTATATCTGCTGCTATAGTGCGTAGTACTCTACTTGACTTGCAGATCTTTGTGCCAAGAGAGTAAGTTGTTCTGAAGACAAGAGGTAGGATCTTGAAAGAGGTAAAGATTTGTGCTTTGATAGAGTAAGATAAGTGGAAATTTTTTCGGAAGCATGATTCTAGGTATGTTTGATAGATTCCATCCTAGTATGAAAGCTAGGGTATAGTTAGAAGAAAGAGTTGATCTGAATAAATTTGATAGAAATAGAGAAATATATGTTATTCCTATGAATATAAAGACTTTTTGGACTAATGAGTGGATGCAGGAACTTAGAAAGAATTTGTGTAGATTGTAGGTCCAACACTGTGATCCTCATGCACAGTACAAGAGAAGTTGGGGGACTTACAAGAGAAAGAGAGGATTAACCCTATGTTATAACTGCAGGAGACTGAGACATCTTGCTAAGGAATTCCCTGGTGTAGGTCCTATTTGTCTTTGTTGTAAAGTTGTTGGTCATGAAGTTGAGGATTGTCCAAGAATGATTGCTAAAGTAGAAAAAATGAACATGAGACAAGAGAACTATGAAGGAAGTCAAGAAAATAAGAGCATGTTAAAGAATCATAAGAGGAAAGAATCAGGGAAAGTTCAGACTCCATTAGAAAAATTGAAAGAAGTAATGGATGATCACAAAGATGTCGGTTTACCAGAGATCTTGAAATAAAAACAACACATAGATACAAGAATAGGAGACTTCGACATAGACAGTGTCTTGGATGAGGACACACAAGTGACTATTATGATAAAAAAACACTTGGGAAATTTAGTGAAGCCTACTGTGATACCTTCATTGGGAAGAATAGGTTTATTCAAAGGAAAGATGATAACCCTGTGTGGAAGAGTTATTAATGTACCTGTTATTATTCATGGAACATCGAATGAAGAGGAATTTGAAGTCATTGAGTTTGTTGAGAACATTGTCCCTTTCCGACTTTTGTTAGGAAAGACTTGGATCGAGAAGGATGAGATCAAAAGGAAAGTAGAGGAATAAGCTACCGAAAAGAAAAATCAAGAGCTAAGGGATTTCATAGCTAGACAGATAGATCGACTGATAGAAGAATGAAAAGTTGAGTCGAAGCAACATAGGTGTTGTTGCAAGACTTGGTTCTAGGCTGTAATAGAGCCAAGCCTTAACACATTTTAAATGAAATAAATTTTGTCACTTAGACTTGACTTGGGTTGCATGCAAGTAAATTCCAAGATAACCTCGAACCACTTTTGATTGGAGACTGCCCCTTCCAACCCGAGAGAGATCTCTCAAAAATATGTCACAACAGGATATTCAATAGGCTTAACAGTGGGCAGATCTGTGGGTAACATAAAGTTTTGGGTTTTTAGGGTTGATGGGTTGGACCGGAAAGTAGTCCATTGGGCATGGAGTCAAATGATTAAGAAAGTAATAAGAGTGTTTCAGAAATGGAAATCCATAGAGCAGAGACGAGATAGAAGATGATTACAGAGGGAAGGATTTATAAAAAGTATGGCAGAAGAATAAAGATAAAACATATCAAAATGCAAGGAGCACTTAGCAATGAGTGAATTCCAAGCATAAATCAGTGGAAAGATATAGTTGGGACAGAGCATCTAGCAAGGATGAATTCTTAACCTTCATATCTCTGCAAGAAACAACCTATAACCTATCCAACAACAGAGCATCTAACAAATGGATGAATTCCATTACAAATAGAGTTACAAATCGGGAAGCAAATGGAAATAAAACCAAGTGAAATGATGTGAAAACGAAGTAATAAGACATTCTCTACGAACAAAATCACAAGAATCTCTGATATAGATCGAAAATGCTCTGCACTCTTTTATTAAACATGACAACAAGTGCTACAACCCAAGAGTACTACTCCTCTCCCTCTTCTTTTACAAATATTCCTCATATATGTATTGAGGTCGAAATCCTCTCTAATCTAAAAGATAACAATAGTTACAACCAATTCTTGAAACTTTCTGCCATAGAAAATGGGCCAAACTACCGAAAACTAGGGCTGTGGTCATGGATTTGTATCTCTTGAATAGCGACATATATGTATAAAATGAAAGAGGATTTTGTGAATATGTTTATTCTGAGCAAAAACCTCTCTCAATTCCCTGAGATCCATTTTCATTTGCCTCATATCTTCATTTTACAAACATGTGTCAAAACAAGAAAATATGAGATCCAAAAATTAGGGCTCGGAGATGGATTCAATTCGCCCAATATGTAACACCTGTAGGAAAACTGAGAGAGGCTTTTGGTATTCGATGTGTTATTCACAAAAAACTCTGACTGTTTCTCAAAATGATCCTCCAGTCGCTCATAATCATCATTTGAAAATGATGACTCAACATAGTAAAAAATGCCACATTTCTGAAAACGAACCTCATCTTGTGGGGGACTTTTGACTGCCTTCACAAGATCCAAATGAAATTCTGAAGAAACCAATGGAAATATTAGGATATTTAGATGTCGATTGACTATTCGAATGCGGAAAATGGCCTCCCCAAGGCTGAGAAAAATGTTTTTTTTTTTTTTTCCCAAGGCCGTTTTTTGCATATGATTGGAGTCTCGATTTCGGGTTTTCGAGTTTCGGAGTTTTCAGTATCATGTCTTCAAGAGTTATGACATGCATGGAATCCTGAATTGTGAAATCATGATGGTATTAATTAGACGATAATCATTTGTCTTAATCTCTTAATTAATCACGATTAGCAATTAATCTTTAACCTTTCATGGATTTAAGTGTCGGGACTTCGATAACACTTGACGTGAGAAATCCCGAATCGCAAAATTGCAATGGGATTGATTAAAATTTAAAACACTCTTAGCTTTGTGATTAAGCATGATTAAAACACAGGCTTTCAGGGTTTCAAAAATCACAAACTTGAAACTTAAAGCACGAAGGCAGCTCGAGTCGTGAAATCCCGATGAGACTTGTCAACATTAATCTTTCTTATTCTTCAATTAACCTGGCTTATCCTTTAATACTTTAGTGAATTGGGGGATCGGGGCTGTAGTTATTAAGATATCTGCATCGGCCAAATCCCCGACGAAAAAAAAACCTGGACTCGTGAGCTTTTTCTCTATGTGGCTTAGTGCTCGGTGTATGCAGTCGTTCCACTGCCAATGCTTCCATTCATTCTCCTAAGTGACTGAAAGCCAAAATTTCAATATTTGTTACAACAAGAGGGAAAGAAAATTAGCTGTCGAAGTTGAAGGAATGCAAGAAGGTTTGAAGGACCTATCCACACAAGAAGAAAGTATATCCATCTAGAAATTAAGGGAAGGGATATTAATTCCGAACCCTTTGAGAACACATCATCAACATGAAGTTACTACGCTAGGAGAAGATAGGAATACAATGGAAAGAGAAATCCAAAAACAGTTAGAGAGACTCAGATCATAGGAAAGAAGGAATGGAAGCTCAGTAAGAAGAAATCCAATTTAGAAAAAATACAAGAAGATACAGAGAAAACTTTGCAGGAGGTACATTTGCAGGATCTGAACCTCGTTGGAACAATAGAACCGTGCATAATGAGACTTCGCCCTGACGAAGCTATATGACCGTTGGAGGCACCCCAACCGTTAGAACGATGCTTCAGAATGACTGGGAAGCAAATTTATGGGAGAATAGACCACGTTTGGGACATTGAGACCGCGTCATAATAGACAGATTCACATTAATGGAAGCATTCATTTCTGTTAGAAGAATTTGTTACGAGGCCCTCTTATTTAACTCGTTGGTCACTACACCGGGACCACTTTTCACCATCCGTGATTAACTAAGCTATCAAATATTTGATTGTGTGTCGAACTATGATTTTAGAACCTAGACCTCGCCATCCATTTTTTACTCCATCTGTTCGTTCGCCTACCTCGACTTGTACGTTTAAAAGAGAGAATGTCGAGCTAACAAACTGAGTTAGAGAAGTCCGTCGAAGAGGTCCTTAAGAAGTTTATGGATGACAGAGATATGTCTGAAGGTGTTCTGGCATCACTGACTAGGGGACTATAGGCTTCCCCTTCGACCACATGATTTTATAGCTGTGCTAACCCCTCAAGTAAGAAGGGAAGTAAGCATCACGACGATTTGGCTAACGCGAAGCAGATCCCGTCGATCTTACCGGATTATATCTCGCCGTTGACTGGAGCGGTTAACCACGACAACATCCCATGAGACTACAAGTACACAATGATCACCGTGTCCATCCCGAAGGGGATATGCATAGTCAAAATCCAGTTGGTATAGGTCCCATCCATGAAGAAAAATGATTTCAATCTCGATGATAGAAATAACTACGCCTTGCTCACACCTCATCGATACCTGATGAAGACAATTGGGAAGAAGCCTTACATAGTCTCCCAACCTTGGATTAAGGAGCTAGCGTAGTCCATGATACTTAACATCATGAAGATTCCTCATTTTATCCCACATTAGGAGGTTAACGCTTGTGTTAAACTCCTCTTTTCATGCTATCATTTTGGATATCTGTGGTTCAACAGGTGGATTACTGTGGATCCGACGTTGATCCACTTGATCATAGGATTGAGCATGTAGGGACCCGACGCTCAACAGTTCTAACCAGGGAAGACCTCAGATCACTCCCTTGCACAATGCATCAAGGAGGCATACAATGAAGTTGAGAAGGAAAAGCAAGGTTACAAGGTAGCCTCTGTCCAGGATGGTGCAGTGCACCTCGCTTTACAACTCATAGCTGGCAAGATTGTAAGAAATAATTGCCCCACGCAGGTCACCAGGTTCGTGGTGGACCTCGCAGGAAAATGTGTGGAGGGAATGAAAATGAATTGGGAGAGCTACCTCGTCAATGATCTTGAGAAGGACTGCTGCGAAGCGCATGATCAAGGATACGAGTTCCACTTCAACTGGCTACTCATGCTGATTGCATTTTACACTTGGAAAATGCTGGAGGGAGTAACTTTTCCAGAAATTGAACCATCAGAGCCATTGACAACTAGATTTTCCACCTTATGGTATATGAATGACATGTCGAAGAAATGGCAGTCGAACGCAGTGTTCCATGCCTACTATCAGCAGCTGAAGGTTTCCATTGAGTCATTCACATGCATGACACTGCACACCTTGCACCAGTACAAACCACTAGCTAAGTTCCACACAGATCCACATTTTATTTATATCACTATGCTTAGGGATGAGAGCAAGGAATAACTTCATTCTTACTATAAGCTGACCGATGAAGACATGGAGCAGATCACGAAGGAGTGGATGGAGGAGTTCCTTGCACTGATTGATGATGTAGAACTTCCCAACCTTGACATCATAGGAAGCCCCTTGGTCACTCGGTTCGAGCATGGAGGACAGTCAAATGCGAAGAAGAAAAATAAGAAAGAAGAATTTCAGAACATAGAGACCGATGAGGAGGACAACACCTTGGAAGAAAATGGATCTGGTTCGCCCGTAGGAGGAGGAGGAGATGAAGTGAATCAAGAAGGAGGAGGGGAAGAAGGAGAAAAGTAAGGAGAAGGCGAAGCTACACCGTCGAAGGATCCTCCTACCCAGACAGAAACACCGAAGAAAAGGAAGCTTTCTCCGCAGAAACCCTCAGCGAGAAAGAAGACCTGCGCCAGTAAAACCCAGCCAGAGGCTACGCTTATAGAGGATGATATCGGTCTATTTTGTGAAGTGATGGAGGAATTGTCTGAATATCTCTTGTAGAGATACAAAGCAAAGAAGGAAGAGATGTATGAGAAGGTTGAGAAGGAGCTGAAGGAGATACAGGAAGCTATTCGCTCAGTCCGCGCAGTATCTACTACGCCTTCCTCGTCAAATATTGTAGAGTTGGGGGATGAGCCAACCCAACTTCGAAGACTTGCAAATGAAATAGAGGCTTGGCTTCAGAAAGTGAAAGAAGAAAAGGAAAAGGCTACAAAATCCTTGAAGAAATAAAAAGAGGAAGTCTTAGAGAAACTACGAGTTACGCGGTACTATGTGACCGCTTATGAAAGTGAAAGGGATGAGTCCTGGGCGATGCTCGAGGAAGACAAAGCAAAGATATAGAGGGAAAAGGACCAGTTGCTCACAAAGAAGACTGTAGTCAAAGAAGTGGTGGGCAGAGCACTTCGCTCTGTGCCAGGCTTGGCACAGGGAGAACATGAATCAGTTGAGGATCAAGTGGTGAAGCTCGTTGAGGCCTTTCAACAGCTTCAAGTGAGGATAACAAAGTTGGAGATTCAAGCAGTACCAAGTACTCTGCAGGAAGTACGTGACCAGAGGGAGGAAGCCACTAAGAGCATAGTTGTAAGGATCATATCCCTCACCTTAGAATGCAAGCAACTGAGCGACAAAAGTGCACATACCTATGAACGCCTCATGGAAGATCCAGAGCTTAGGAAGTTGGAAGTGCAACTACATGAGGCGCATCAATAGGCACCGAAAGCTCAGGCATAGATGCAGTGACTCACTGCAGTTGAGAGAATGAAGAGATCACAAGAGCAGCGCACAACCCAACAACAGATTACTGCCATCCATGGCAGAGTAATGGAAGTCACACAGAGGCTACAACCGGTGCAGGAGGAAACCTGCACGGTATTTGAAGAGATCAAAGGACAAGGTTCACAACTGGACCAAGTAGTTGCAATAGTAGAACAATGTATGGAAGGGCTTGTTACAGAGAAAATGATCCAAGAGTTTTTTGAGAAGGAATCTTAGGCGAAGAAACAAGTCGAGGGAGCTCGAGCCAAGCTCGAGGCCCTCAAAGCAGTGCTACCCAGATCTGAGTGATTCGGGGCGAGTCACAGGTGAGTGTTGGGAGCCTGTTGGCCCTCGACCAAGTTTTGAGGAAACATTGATTAGGATTGGCCACCTTTTTGGACTTTGACAGGCTGGTCAAAGATGGAGCGTGTAGGCGGAGCTGAGATCGCAGGATCTCACTTGATCCGTGGACCCAACATGGGGTTCATTAAGGTTTTGTATTAGGGTTTATGGGATGTCGACCCATGGGTTTACACATGATTAGGCCTTTTTGTAAATGTAAAAGTATAAATAAGAAAGAATGTAATGTAGTGAGGAGACATAATTAGCTAAGTGTAAGAGGAAAGTAGTTTTGGAGTTTCTTAGTGCAACAAACTATGTATGTAAGGCTCTGTGCTTAGTATAGGAGTTGGCTCTGTGCCTTGACCTGATTTTTGGGAAGGTGGATCTCCACAGATCACCTGTCCAGTGTGAAGCTTGGCTCTATGACTTAGTGCACATGAGAAGAAGAATGTAAGAGATTAGAGACTAATAAAGAAGAAGAAGACGTTGGTGGACGTAGCCCCACACTGGGGTGAACCACATATATCATGTGTTGATGGTTTGCTTTGTGATATGATGTTTATGCTGTGAATCTTCTTAGTGCATTGGTATGATAGATAGATCTATGAATGCTTAGTGCTTTAATTATGTTGAATATGCCAGATCTAACTTCTGCTGCTAAGTGCGATGTGTACTCTGTCAGTATTACTGCGTCAATCTATTCTTAGGGTTTGTTTTGCAATGTGAATAAGGATGATACACTAATGCATGTTGTTCATAAGTACTCTGCGAAGTAATTGTAATCACAGATCTGTGTCCCAGCTTGGTTACAGGAACTTGAGTCCTATAACCCCCCCTGCCTCTACCTCGAGTGAGACTTCGCTTGCTTCGTAGGTGTTGCCGAAAGGGCCGGTAGTTAGGGTTTTGTTGGTGCATTGTTGTTGAAGCATTGAACCCTGGGTCTTTCCCTGTGCCAACACTCCTTGATCACATACATAGGTTTTGTTGAGTATACGTTGTTGCTTTCACTTTGTTGGCTTGTTTCTATTTATAGGTTAGTTAGTATGCTTGATGATTAAAACTTAGGGGAAGTTGTATATTATGTCTTGTTTTGTTCTAGTTTTGGGGTGAAACTAGGGAGATCTATTTGTGTCCGCACTTACCGATTAATCCAATAACAAAATTGGCGACCATACCAGGGAACAATTTGTTTTCCTAGTAGTCTTTATTTCTTTCTTTGATTGCACGGGTTCTATTTTCTGAGTCTCTGGGAGATCCAAATTGACTTTATGACTGTTTAAATTCATTGGAAAACCTTCTTGCTTTTTATTTTTTCCATTTTTATTTTGATCATCGCATCCCGCTTTGAGGGACAATGCGACGATATAGGATCGACACACCCTACATTTTGAAATAGTGCGACGTCGTCACACTGTATTTGTTCTCTAGCCTGCAACGATTAAGGATCGTCGTGCTGTGTTAGTCTACAACCTGCAACGATTATGAACAAAAATGATTTTGGATGGTTTTTCTTGCCCAGATCTTAGATATGGTTTTGGGGTGATTTGTTGGGTCTGATTATAGTCTGCTTGATAGCTTTGAGTCTGCTTTTGGCCATTCTTTGCTTTGTTTTAGCTTGTTTTCTTTTGAAATATTTGATCTCTTGCTTTGAGTGTCTTTTGGTTACAAATATTTGTTTTTTCTTTAGAATTGTTTAGTGCAAGAACATTTCTTTTTTTGAATAGTTCATTTTAAAAGAAAATTTTTAGATTGGGGGCATCTTTGCATTTGAAGTAGCAAAATTGCATGGTTTTTGGCATTTTTAATCTTGAATTCTTAACCAAGAATTGTGTAATGGTGTACAGTCTCTTATGCTCATTTTTTGAAGATATTGATATTGATGAGTTTAAAATTTTTTTGGGACATTGTGCATCTAGGAATGATAAACGTTTTCTCCTTTTCACAATATAACATTCATCAAAGTGAAATATTTGCATTCTCATTTCTTTGCATTGTTTAGATTAAGTCAAAACATCATTTAGTCCATGCCATTTTCCTCTTGAGTAACAACAACCTTAAAATAAAGCGCTTATAAATATTGATTAGACATTTTTATATTTTTTGGTAGCAAACCTACATTAGCTTAGGGCATAGGGCTTTGGAATAGGCATGAAATATAGCTTTCCAAAGCTGCAAACAAACATAGTATCTTGTGATAGGGAGAGTTCAAATCCACTTGCTACATTTTGTCCTGGGAATCCCTTCTAACACAAGGGTTAATCATGAGGTCACATTAGGGCCGACAGAGTTACTGACCCTGCTTTGTTGGTCTTAGTGTAGAGATTGCGCGTATTATTGGGCGTCACTTGAGAAGAAAATCCTATGGGGACTGTCTCGAGTTGATTTCAGGCTTAGATACCCTACCTTTGCATGTGGATTAGACTGTTGATTGTTTCCCTAGGCATCATTTTCGTAATTGTTAACCTTAGTAGCCTATATATTTAAGGTCTTTACACGAGGTAACTGTGGAGGGGCAAGTCTTCACAGTACCTGGAATTGACCTTGGCCAAACTCACTCGGAATCCTTGGAGGGTATACCCATGTTTATGTGTGGGATCTTGCACCATGGACGTGTCCATTAAGTAGGTCGTCAATGTAACTTTTCCACCCACTCCATCTCAGCCCCTTCTTACATTGTTCCCGCAACATTGGATTTCATCACCAACTAGTGCATTCATTATAAGAAGGTTTTGTTTGCTTGTTTGCATCCTAGATTTTTAGCGTGTGCTTTTTGTTTCCCCTAGCAGACTCTAGGTTGGATCTGTGTTTAATGGCATCGGTTCCCAGAAATACCAATGAAGGAACCCCTTTTCCAAGGGAACCTTTTGTTTTTCCTTCTTACGAAAACGTTGGTCCTCCTTACATTGCTACTTTGAGCCTTCCAGGTCTTACAATTGGATTGTTAGTATGGTTGTTTTCCACTCCAGTAATATCGAATGGAGCAAGCACTTCAGTTGTAAGCACTTCCCCCCAAGAAAATCAACCTCATGTTGATCCTTCACCTTCTTCACTAGTAAGATCTTCTTCACCTTCTCCACTTGCAAGGTGTTCTTCCATTTCATCTTCTTCGTCGAGTGAAATCTCTGAAGCTAGTAACCCAATGGATAAGAAGAAGAAGAAAAATAAGCAAGGGTCTAAACCTCCAATCACTGTTGGACATGTTGAAAAACAACCAGTTACTATTGCTCGTGATGGGAGTGTTGATGATGTCAATATTACCTAAACAACCCGTAAAACCAAGTACCGTTGCAAGCTTTGTAAGGGTAGCCATCTTCTTAAGGATTTCCCTGGTATATTCAAGGTTATAGAAGCATGGTCTACACACCCTCCTCAGCCTCTATCATCAACCTCTGAACAACATGTTGATGACCGCCCATTAACTAGTCAAGATACCGTTGGGAAGAAGAAAGTAGAGTCAGGTTCCCATGTATGTTATGTAGAGGGAATCATCAAACTCACCTTTTCCCTCGTATGGACGAAGCCTCAAAATTACTGGAAGACATGATTATTTCAAAAACTCAAATTCCAGCTGCTTATCACAAGATTACTCTCGACCCACCTGTATTCGATGGAATGATCAATCCGGTCCCTTCATCGGTCAGTCTGGTTGATCATGTAGTCAATATGGTCACGTCCTTAGTTGAACTAGTTGACAAAGTGGTCGATCCAATCTCATCTACGGTCGATCCCACTCTGCCGTTAGAGAGTGAAACCCAAGCAGTCGATCCATTTCCACTCGTCGACTCCATTCTCCCCTTAGAGAATGTAACCCAAGTGATCAATTTGATCCCATCATCGGTTGATACTACTCTCCTGCTAGAGAGTAAACCTGATTCTGCCCACGTTTTTCTCATTGATACAGAATCTACCGTGCTCAAGGGTATTCCTCCTTCTCTCGTGGAACCCCCTCCAAGTAATGAGGCCATCCTTTTTGATTGGGGTGCACTAACTGGACCTCATCTTCCCTCTCACATTCCTTTCAATATTATAGTACAAGTTTGTAGTCGAGACGTTCCTCAAACACTGATAGATGAAGGTTC
>ML797878.1:11895-28183 GCA_009831015.1 Picea engelmannii
ATTATTGGGATTAGCTTCATGCATTGCTTAATAGGAACTAGGATTTCGACTAAGGATAGCAATAAGGTTAGGATTATGGAAATGAATGAAGTGAGGGATCTTTTCTAATTTATTTTCCACAATGAGGATATGGATAAAGACTTTGTATATGGGGGATATCTAAAATAGTTATACTTCTTTATAAAAAAACTACAAGTAAACCAAAATTATATTTAAAATATCTACAAGTAAACCAAAACACCATGTGGAACTTGGCATATATATCAATATCTACATATTCATGAGGATTGTGAACTTTTACTAGTATAAAGCCTACTTTTAAAAACACGTCAAAACCCTTACCTTTTCATTGTTCTTTCGCCATATCCATTAGCCTATACAAATTGATAAGAGTTGTCCACGAGATGCATTTCCATCACCTAGACCTGCATGAATCATAAAAGACAATTTTTTTATATGAGTAAATAATTAATAAGCAAATAAGCATGCATTTAGTTATGTAAAATACTCTAGAAAAAAATTAAGTTGTCGCATACCTTAATGAGTTTCTCTTTGTTTCAAGAATAGGTTATTCTCTACTGAATAGGGCCAACCACGTGAAGGTGGAATATCATATGGCCCCTCCCCCCCCTCACATCGCTCTCAATTCCCCATACCCAACAAATGATTTTCTTTATATAGAAAACATATAGACATTAATGCATAAATAGGATATTCATCAAAACATATGAACATATAAACATCGATAAAGATCCATAAACAGGTCATGAATTTATACATCTAATTTTTCTTTGATTTATGTTTTTTTACATTCATAAAACTAACAATTGGGATATCATCATCATCCAAGGACATTGTATTTCGTGTGCCCTATCCTTCTATTGTTTGTGTGCGCTCATGTACCATACTTTTGGTACATCGCTGAGAAGGGTTAGCTGGCATCAGTTCAGGGTCGTGAATTGGAACAACAAAAATGATAATATTGGTATGTTGAAATATAATTGAAATAACTAATTCATTGTTTTTATTAACATTACACTATTTCTCTTTACTTGTCTCTGTAGCTGGGATAGTTGGTGCATTAATTTTCTGTCCATTTGGTTGCTCTTGCATTTCACACTCCTGAGCTACATGCTCTTCAATCTTTAGAAGATAATATATAATTATAAGTCAGGAAATAAATATCTACAATCACAGTAAATATTTCTAATTCTAAAGCATTCATACCAGAATGAGTACTCTTCTCTACACTATCACTGGACATGTGGACCCTTGTATGATGCGGTGTTTTCTGAATATAGCTTGATTCACTACTGTAGTAGCACTGTTGCTTGAAAACAAACATAAATACTTAGTTCAGGGTGATATAATAAAATATGAATAGACTTTACAAGAATGCTATCGCGGTTTCCTTATTCATTTGATTTACCTGCGTGGCTGGGGAGATAGGAGTTTGGCCCAAGATTTTTCTATATTCAATCACACTTTTAAAACCATGCTTGTAACCAAGCTTCAGGTCCTCCTCGGTGGCAGCAGTGTCAAACATATTTAACTGCAATGCATAACACCATTAAAAATACCAATAACAAAAACATATATTTGTTCGCTACGGTTAAATAAATATTAACCACAATTAATCATTTAAATCTTACTATTCAGGATTTGAGTTTTCCGTAGCCACCCTGGCCTAGTTTATGTTGGCCGTTTTTTTCCACTGTGGCCTTTGTTGCTTTGGATGTGTCTGGTAGCCTACATATGGAATTTTTGAAAAAAATTAGATATCAAAATTGTTACTTAAAACATGAAACAAAAACATAAATACTCATATTTCACTGATAATATGACATGTGTTATACCTTGCTTGACCAACTCATGGTTTTCGTCCTTATTTTTTAAACAAGTTCTCCTTTGCATCCTCTATTAGCGCCTTCCACTCTTTATTGGGAACCATGGGAGGGCACTTGTGCTTGAGTTCTATTTGCAATTTATCCCTATACTAGGCCATGGTGTATTTCAAATTCTCGCTGGACAACTTTGTAACCACTTTCTTATTGAAAGTGTTGCCGAACAAGTTTACCATGTGATCTATTAAATCTTCTTTCTTTTTTCTATCTTGGCCATTCCACCGTGTGCAAATGGTGGGGCCAAACAACTCCAATGCTTTGTCATGTAAGTTTCTATAGAAAACATTGTTTCCTGTAGTAATGTGTTATCCATTAATCAATTAATAATCTCAACAAATGTCCATTTCAATTTCAAGAAAAAAATGAATCAATTAATGGGACAATTACCTGCAATCTTCTGAATCTTTATCGGAACACATGTGTCATCCACCAGAAAGGTCACATCTAGTGATCTAGTGTTTTTAATTCGTTCTGCTCCATGTAGAATAATATCTTGTGCACCTACTCTATGTTTCTCTCCGCAGTCATCATGTGGAGTCCCAGGCTCTGGCTCATCATGCTCTGGCATGTCATGCCGGTCAAAATCGCCTTGCTCATCAATGGATTCTAGGGGAACCTCAGGAGGCTAAAAAAGCCTCACTTGCACTTTGCTACGTCGACCTTTTTTTTGCATTGGACCCTCACTGCTACCTATAGCAGTTGCAGGATCGACAGGTTCCCCACTCACGGGGTTTAAAAACTCCTACAAACAGAAAATTTTTCTTTATCAGATCATATACAAAATATAAAACTAAAAAATGGATATGAAATTGTCATAGCTAATAAAAATATGTAAAGATTCCACTTACCCCAAAATTAGTTATTGTAGTTTGTATCTCTACAATTCTTTCCCTGTCCTCCTGTGTCAAGGGTCTTTTGCTAATCAAACCTAGATATTCCATGTTAGCCTTCTTCAAGGCCTTCGTTACAATTGTCATTAGGTTTGTCGAATAATATATTTCTTCCTCATCAATATCCTCTGTGGGAGCTTGGACAGATGTTGACACAATAAATCAATCAACAAAAGTTATGAAATTCACCTCTAACATTACAAAAATGAAATATTGTAGTAATATCAGAAAAACAATAACAAAATTTCAGAAATTTAGTTGTTGTAGTCATAAGTTGTTATTGTATTTAACATTTACATGGTGAGTCACTGCGGGTGCATTTCCATGTTCACCCTAGAGAGATGTAGCGGGTAAAACTCAGACACGGTCACCCTAGACAGAAGTTGACGCAATAAATCGATCAACAAAAGTTATGAAATTCACTTGTAACATTTAAAAAATGAAATATTGGAGTAATATCAGAAAAAAATAATGAAATTTTAGAAATTTAGTTGTTGTAGTCATAAGTTGTTACTGTATTTAACATTTACTTGGTGAGGCACTATGGGTGCCTTTCCATGGTCACCCTGGAGAGATGTAGCGGGTGAAACTCGGACACGGTCACCTTGGACATAAGTTGACACAATAAATCAATCAACAAAAGTTATGAAATTCACCTGTAACATTTTAAAAATGAAATATTGGAGTAATATTAGAAAAAAAATAATGAAATTTTAGAAATTTAGTTGTTGTATAGTCATAAGTTGTTAATGTATTTAAAATTTACCCGGTGAGGCATTGCGGGTGCCTTTCCATGGTCACCCTAGAGAGATATAGCGGGTGAAACTCAGACATGGTCACCTTGGATAGAAGTTGACACAATAAATCAATTAAAAAAAGTTATGAAATTCACCTGTAACATTTAAAAAATTAAATATTGGAGTAATATTAGAAAAAAATAATGAAAATTCAGAAATTTAGTTGTTACTGTATTTAACATTTACCTGTTGAGGCATAGTGGGTGCCTTTCCACGGTCATCCTGGAGAGATGTAGTGGGCGATTTTCTACCACAGTCACCCTGGACATATGTTGACACAATAAATCAATCAATAAAAGTTATGAAATTCACCTGTAACATTAAGAAAATGAAATATTGCAGTAATAACAGAAAAAAATAAATAATGAAATTTATGAAATTTAGTTGTTGTAGTCATAAGTTTTTAGTGTATTTAACATTTACCTGCTGAGGTGAAGTGGGTGCCTTTCCACAGTCACCCTCTCCATCTATTCGATTTAAGTTGTAATCGATCAACAACTCTTCACTTGGAACTATTGTTTTTGTTGCACATACAAATATACGATTTCCTTCGCGTGCCTCAAATATGCAATTCAGTTTCTTAGTTGTTGCCACTAGTCGTGTACTATTTATAAAGCCTGCAATGTTTCCAGTAGCTTTTGGCCTTCCATCAATATACATAGTTGCCCCTTTATTTTGATTGTTATCTAGTAGTTGTATATAATTTATGGCAACTCCGTATCTCCGCATACTTTGCGTATATCAGACCAACATCAACCAGTGATTGTATTTGTATAATGGTCCAACATACTCCATCAATTTAGTTACAGTTCCATATCCGAACTTTATACCATCCATGGAAAATAACCCCAATCCATGTAAGGACGAAGGAGCAATGCGATGCATCCTCTCACCGATGAAGAAATTTGTGTCCACTTCAGGTAGCTCCTTAGGTGCCCATCATTGCACTAGATGTTTATACCTCAAGGGGAACTCAATGTCACCTATTCTCTTAGCATCATAATTTTATGACCCTCTGTTGGCAATAAAAAATTACATCCGGGTACATAATCTTTTCCTTACCTTTTCCATCCTAGTTGATCTAAAACTGGTAGATCTAGTACAACACGTCTCACTTTCAACCTCTCTTACTATATCTTGATCATCACTCGAGGAAGATAGATCCGACACATACCTATTTGGTGGTACCTACACTCGTTAAAACAAGAAGATAAGTTATCGTGCCAATATACGTTTTTGGTACCAACACAGTTGCATATAGTTGCATTTAGTTGCATAAAGTTGAAATTGCCACACCTATCTGTCATATAGTTGCATAAAGTTGAAATTGCCACACCTAGTTGCATAAGTTGCATATAGTTGCATAAGTTGCAATATAGTTGCATAAGTTTCATATAGTTGCATATAGTTCTCTAATATGCAACTATATGTTGGAGATTTTAGAGTTGGAAAGACCTTGTTAAACTTACAAAGGTACATGTATTTGCCAAACAAGTCAACTAATGTTGCAAAATTTATCTAAGCAAGTGTGTTTTATTGTACATCCAAGCCTACCATTAGGAAACAATATTTATATATTCTTTTGTCTATACCCAATCAACCATGGGAGAGAATTTCGATGGATTTCCTTGTAGGACTATTAAAGAGTAGAAAAAGACATGATTACTTATTTGCAGTAGTTGACAAATTTGAGAAGATGACACAACTTAATCCTTGTAAGAAGATCACAACTATAGAATAAGCACCAAACTTGTTTTTCCATAAGATATGGGTGCATTTTGGATTTCTTTAATCCATTATTTTTTATAGAGATAGCAAAATTCTAAGTTAATTTTGGATATCATTATGGGTTATGATGGACACTAAGTTGAAACAAAGTAAAACCTTTCATCCATATATTGATGGACAATTAGGAGTGGCCAACACAATCGTAGTTCATTCACGAAGGGGTTTACTAGAAGTCAAATTAAGTCTTGGGATGAAATATTACCCTATGCACATCATTGTCATGACTAGACAATTCATGGTTCTAGTAGTAAGTCACCATTTAAGACATGTTTAAGATTTTTTCTATATATTCCCTTTAAGATTTCATTTTCTCAAACTACTAGAGAGAATTCATTGGAGAAATATGATGATCAACAAAAAACCACGAGGTCAATCAAAAGAATTCAACAAATACACAGGCAAGTGGAAGAGTAGTTGTAGGGAGCACGTCAGAGGTATGAGGAGATGTGTGATTGACATATAGTATCTCATCAATTTCGGGTGGGATATATGGTGTGGTTACATCATAGTAATCAAATGGATATAAAGCCAAGGTAAAAATCTAAAACCCATTAGGAATGGTCCCTTTGAGATTATGCAACAAGTGGGGAGAATTTCTTTTTCCACTAGGGTTTTCACCATATATGAGAATCTATTATGTTATCTATGCAGAGAATTTGAAACTTTTGAGTCTTCAATGCTTAATGAGGGGGATGAAGAATTTCTAATGTTGCCAAAACTTGAAGACTTAGTGCCAAATGTCCAAACTAAGCTGGAACAGGACACTATTTTGGAATGAAAGCTATGTGACACTAGCAACAATAAACACGAGTTGTTGATAGTTATTTTGAAGGAACACATTCCTACAAAAGAAAAATGGTGTATATTAGAGGATATGAAAGAGAAATGTCCTCATTGTCTTCAAAAGTGATGAGTTTTGGGGACCACAATTGTTGGAATATTGGTTGTTGTCATTGATGTCAACCCTAGTCATGGGTTTTGGACCGCAATATTGATGAAGGTATTTGGACATGAAGGACAATGCACATGCATATACAACACCCATGGATGGATATTATACATCATGTTGTTTCCGGTGGTATGTGTCATGTCACATGAATCCTCATGGTTGAGGAGAAATGAATTTTTGAAAAGGACAAAGTGAATTGAAGAAGGAAGTACATGTAGGCCCTAAAGATAATTAAAGAAAAGAATTACAAAATAAGAAAGTGTCAGGTCGGCCCTAATGTTAAAAGGAAGTGACATAAATAGTATACATAAATATCATTATACATTTATTTGATACAAAAGTTGAATTTCAGAGGAAATCATAAGTAATGAAGGCCGAATTTCAAGGGAGGATGAAGTCTTTTGGTGATGTGTTCTAAGGTATGTTATTTTCAGGTCATCTTACCATTTTTTCTATAAATTGTTTTCTAGAATGATTCAGATGGTGAAATTGCTATGGTATTGAGAAGACATTTCAAGGTACCTGTGGTAAAATTTTCAGCTCTTGATTCACTATAATTATGGAGATACACTCTGTGGAAGATAGGGGTTTTGACCAGTCCTAAAGCTAGTCAATAAACAGGTGTTCCGGGTAAAAAAATAATAACTTCTTCATAGAGAATCCAAATGACATGGGATGAATTGAATTGTAAATATTACCGACTGTCGTTTCATGCGTGTGAGTTTTAGAATCGGATCTTAAATATGGAGCGTGGGGCATTCTGTACAAGTTAGGTCTCCTGAATAAACCAGAATTGAACAAGTTCTACCATTCTCTCTATAACTTCTTTTTGGGGAGGATTCAAGGAGTGAAACTTGGAGAAGTTTCAGAGAATAAACTGAATAATATTATCT
Source organism: Picea engelmannii (assembly GCA_009831015.1). Lineage (NCBI taxonomy): Eukaryota > Viridiplantae > Streptophyta > Pinopsida > Pinales > Pinaceae > Picea > Picea engelmannii. The sequence goes on from ML797878.1 coordinate 19,117, forward strand.
ATAGGATCAAAGTATTCCAAGAATTGAATAATTGTAGAAATTGAAGAAGTCTGAGGAAGCATTATTAGGTTCTATGTGATGGTTGGTTGATGGTGATGATTTAATGTGAAGTTTTATTATCTCTCGTATATTCTTGGGCGGAAGGAAGGGGCAAGGATGGAGAGTTCAACTCTCTCTTGATATTGGAGGATTGCATCTTCCTTTTTGAGGTTTATCCCTCCCTTTACACTTGGAAGCTGTAGATACCTTTGGAATTCATTACTTCCCTTGAACAATAACTATTGACTATTTCTCATATATTGTGCATGGTGTATTGTGGTGTATTGGTGTAACTCTTATACTATTGTTAATTTCTCATTGGATATAATTGAATGGTTTAAGTATAAGTTGAAAAAGGTTTTAAATTTTGCTTGATACTGATTCACCCCCCTCTCAGTATCAACAATTGGTTTCAGAGCAGGTTGCCTTCAGAACAGTTTAACCACTGGAAGGAAAAACCTGAGCAGAGATGAATGACCATGAACACATTTCAAATGGGATTCAAAAATTTGATGGAATAAAGTATTCATACTGGAGTGATAGAGTGAAAAATTACCTAACGACTTTGGGAGTATACATTTGGTACTCAGTTGTAAATGGAATCCCAAATAATGCTCCAACCGATCCAAATGAGAAGAAGCTTATGAGTTGTAATTCAAAAGTCAGACATGTTATTCTAGCAGCATTGGCACCAACCATTGCTAGAAAAGTGATGGGTTGTATCACTGCTAAGTATGTATGGGACAAACTCAAGAGAATATATGAAGGTGATCCAAAAGTTAAGTAGGTCAACCTTCAACGACATAGAGCAGAATTTGAAAATTTGAAGATGAATGAAAAGGAAGATATTGCAACTTATTTTCTTAGAGTTGATGAAGTTGTTAATGCTATCAAAGGATTATGTGAAGAGATCGATGAATCCTTGGTTGTACAAAAAGTGTTGAGATCACTTCTCTTGAAGTATGATGCTAAGGTCTCTGCCATTGAAGAAAATAGGGACTTGATCAAAATGACAATGGATGAATTACATGGGTCTCTTATAGCATATGAAATGAGAATAGGTATAGAAAGTGACCAACCAAACAATGAAGCAGCCTTTAAAGCCATAAAGAAGACAAAAGACAAGGATACCGACCTTGATGAAGAAATAACAAATTTCGTAAGAAGGTTCCAGAAGGGAAGTGGAAGATACAAAGGTAAGTATCCTCTCAAATGCTTTAACTGTGGTAGAATATGACATATTGTTGAAAACTGCTACTATAAAAAGAGAAGTCTCAACAATAAAAAGATATTCTACTCCAAGGATGATGACATATCCTCAGATGAGAGTGATGAAGAAGATAATGATGGAGGAGAAGTCCTCTTCATAACCCAAGAAACCCAGGATGATGATCACAAGAATTCTAAAGAAGAATAAATCCTTTGTGAAGAAGATTCAGATATAGAAACCAACCTTGATTCCTTTTGGGGATACAAAGACAATGCAGAGAGTGAACAAGAAGATGAGAATCTTGAAAAGTTAAAGTATGTTGAAACTGAAAATAGAAACCTTAGAAACATAAGCATAATACTAAAAGGTGAATTGAGTAGTTGTGAAGAAGAGAATTACAAGCTTGAAAATACCATTAATAGCTTGAAGAAACAATTAGAAGATTATGAGAAACTGAAAGTAGAATTGGATCACACAAAAGGGGAGCTCCTATTGACAACATAAAAGTTGAAGAAGTTTGAAAAAATCACTGAAAAATTAGATGAGATCCTTAGCAGTCAAAGATATCCAAATGACAAGACAGGACTAGGATACAATGACAGTTTGAAGACAAAAAAACAAGAAAAGGAAGTTGAAAATGATGAAACCGACATTCCAGAACAAGTTGAACAACAAGATAGAAGACTAGAATTTAGAAGGAATGAGACATCAAGAATATCCTCTCCCATTAGGTATGAAAGAAATCATTATGAAGGAAACTACAGAAGAATAGATCATGAACCCAGATGGACCACACCACAAAGAAGATCACTTATGCCCAGGTATCAAAATTTCTTTTTTGGACACAAGGAAATCAATTGTAGAATCAATGAAAGGAATAACTATGCAAGCTACATGAATGGTGAAAATAGTAGATATGGAAATGTTCGTAGACCTGTCAACAGAAATTATAATCCATTTGACCCATTAATGGATCAAAATATTGTATGTTACAAGTGCGATAATCTTGGTCACAAAGCACGAGATTGTAGAGAGATGAAGGAAGATAATTGTATGCCAAAAGTATGCATACCAACTACAACATGGAAAAGGAAAGAAATTCCACACAATGAAAATTGTCGAATAGCATTGGTCGCTAAAGAATGCAAAGAAGAAGATGAATGGTTCATATACAGTGGGTGCTCATCTCATATGATCGGAGATCAAAGAAAAATTTTCATCTTGAAGAAAAAGGGTGGAAATGTTTCATTTGGAGATGACTCATCTACCAAAATACTTGGAAAAGGAACTGTAAAGCTTGGAAGTGAAAATGTAAAAGCAGTAAAAGTCCTATTAGTTGAAGACTTGAAGCATAATCTACTCAGTGTTAGTAAAATGTATGATCAAGGACCCAGGGGAGTTTTTTTTCCCCTGCAACATTATCAGGTTCTATGTGATGGTTGGTTGATGGTGATGCTTTAATGTGAAGTTACATAAGTTGCATATAATTGCATAAGTTGCAATATAGTTGCATAAGATGCAATATAGTTGCATTTGACCACTCACAAATATTTGAGAATATAGTTGCAATATAGTTGAAATATGAAAAATGCCTCTATTTGGGAATATGTGCACCATTAGTATGTTTTGAATAAAAAGAATGGGTTTCAAGACCTATACCATGGCCAAGGGAGGAAATAAAGGGACTTAGGCCCTAAATAAATATTCTTGATCTTAATGTCCACGAACAAGGCTTGAAACCACCATACATATCCTCTGTAAGGGATAGATGGAATTTGGGTGGGATATGATCACCATTCACAAGTTTTGGGCATAGTGTATAGCAAAGAACATAAGGTGCTTAGGCCCTCTTTGAATCTTATCAGGGTTGACTATGATGCAGTCCTTAAACAACCACACAAGATCTATGTAGGGTATATTTGGAACCATTGGTACGTTTTGGTAAGTGTCAATGCCAATCACCTCTATAAACAAGACAAAATTCTCTCCATTCACTGCCTTTGTTAGTGCATCAGCTGCATTATTCACTTTGTTAACTTCACCACACCTTGCTCGTCCATTTTCCTAACAAAGTGGTGCTTCACATCAATATGCTTACTATTTCCATTGTAAGTTGACTTATTGGCCATTTCAATGGAACTTTGGCTATCACAACTTATTGGCCATTGCAATGACACTTTGGCTATCACATTGTATTTCCAAACTACCATGTTGGATACCAATACTTTTGCATAGTCTTAATAATCATAGTTTCTTTAGTATCTTTTGTCGCAACAACATGTTCTGCCTCTGAACTAGCTAATGCAATGAAGGATTGCCTCATACTCATACAGCTAACTGCTCCTCTAGACAAATTAAATACATATTCACTTGTAGATGTCCTTTACTACAGGATGATGCAAAAATGCAATTATCTTGGAATTCATGATATAACTTCCGAAGTTTTTTAAGGATTGCACCAATGGATACGCTTGTTTCTCCATGAGAAAATAAACCAATTCAGCCCCCCCATGGTTTTTCTCATGATTTTCATGTTAAGAGAGTAGTAAGCCAAAGGGTCCAAATCTCAAATACCTTTCCACCTTTAGGGAAAGAACATAAGATACTTAGGCCCAATTTAAATCTTCTCGTTGATCTTTGCGATGTATTCTTTGTACAACCACACAAGACACTTGTATGGGATATTTCACCTCCGTGTGGGATATTTCATGCCAATAGTACATTTTTCATAATAAGAAAGGATCATGGGCTTATGCTCTAAGAAAATATTTCTCGTGCCTAATGGAAAAGACTAAGTCCTTCTATTGGGAATGTGTGCACCATTAATATATTATGGAAAATAAGATTTTGTATCAAGACATATACCATGGATGAGGTAGGAAAAAAAGTGACCTAGGCCTTGTACACATATTCTTGATCTCAATGGTTATGAACAAATCCTTGAAGCACCACACAGACCATCTCTAAAGGATCTTTGGCCTGTGGGTGGGATATGGGCACCATTCATAGGTTTTATGCATCATAGTTGGCTCTCAAGGACTCTAAGAAGGAACTTAGATCCATTAGGAGGATGTTCACACCATGTAAGGTAATAGGGGCCTTAAAAATGGTTAGGGAAAGAAAAAAAGGTGTTAAGGCCCTATTTGAATCTTCTCAGTATCAATATTTATGTAATAGTTATTGAACCAATGAACAACCAAATAAGACTTATGAAGGGGATCTTTGGTCTCTATGGGTGCCTTTGGAACCATTAGTAGGTATTCATAGTAATAATGGGTCTTAGGGAATATACCATGGAAAGGGGAAGAGAACATAGAGATTAGGCACAAAATGAAGCTTCTTGAGTTCAAGGGCCATGAACTAGGCCTCAAACAACCACTTAGATCCTTTCTAAGGTATATTTGGACTCTGGGTGGGATATGGGCACTAGTATGATTTTTTCACACCATACATGAGATTCAAGGCCTATGTTATATCTTGGGGAGGAAATTAATGGCCTTGGGACCTAAAAAAGGATTTCTTTTCCATGAACAAGAACTCTAACTATGAATATGTGGACTATTAGTATGTTTTCACAGTACGAATGAGTCTTAGGACATTTACCATGGATGGGGATGAAAACCAAGCCCTTGTGACCTACACAAAGATTCTTAGGCTTAATGGCCATGACCAAATCCTCTGAGGGATCTCTAGGGGATATTTTTCCTATACGTGGGATATCATGGATGTCCTTAAGAGTTTTTTCACATAACAGTTGGGTCTCAAAGCCTTCAAGTGAGATGATCTAGAATTGAGGGCTTTTCCTCGAAATTGAAACATCTCAGGGATTAGTAAAGATATGCATGTCTCTCCTCATACTATACAAGACTTCTCAATCCATCTGAATATGTACCTTTGTCATTACATTAGTGATCAACTATCTTGTTTCACAAAACTCAAGCTAAAATTTATGCTTCTCCAATTGCTCACAAACATAATGGTACTACACTTAAATGCTCTTTATTCTTGAATGAAACCTAGTATTCTTAGCCATTTCAATGAAACTTTGGTGATCACATCCTAAAATTGTAGGATTTGGTTGCTATAACCTAACATATTCGGTTGCTCTAACCTAACATATTCGATTTCTCAAGCATTCTATCCAGAATTTCACCAAGAATTCTATCAAACATTTCTATCAAACATTTCATCAAACAATTAGCATGCACACTCAAGAGATATGAGAAATACGTCAAACCATATCCTTCAGCCGTGTGCCCTCCTCTGGTGCAAAACCGTGTGCCCTCCTCTGCAAATCTATGTGCCCTAGCCTCCTCCCACGTTCCCTCTTCCCATGCTCCTCTCCCTCCTTCTCCCATCCTCCTCTCCCTTCCACTCTATGTGCAAATATTGTTCCCTCGCCTCCTCCCATGCGTGCAAATACGTGTTCCCTAGCTAGCGTGCGTAACCCATGGTGTGCGAATGTGTATAGTGGTGAGTGGTGAGTGCGCTGAGAAGCTCCAAATTCATGCTCTAGTGGTGTGTATAGTGGACGTGACTGTCACTGTTGTGTGTGACTATGTATAGTGGCGCGCAAGTACTCTATGCGATTTGTATTTCATTTTTTGTTTTATGTTGTTTTATTTTCATTTATTTATTGTTTTTTTTATATATATTATATATAATATATATAAGGATGACCCTAGGAATGAATCAATCCAAAATATAAGTAGTTTCATTAAGATTGTTAATAGTAGAGATCCCAACCATGAAATTACTACAAGATGAATTGAGGAACATTTGGAAAATTATTACATTTTATTATTAGCCATGGACATGGGTTGGATTCCTAGCATGAGTGTGTCTTGGTGTTTTCTAGATGGCCCTATGCATTATATTCACAGTAAAGGAAAATCAATTAGCATATATGATATTAGAGAGACCAGACACTAAATTATTGTAACTGGATTTGAGGATACCCTTAGGCATGAGATTCAAAAGATATGTTGTTGGTTTAAAATGGTTAGTACTAAAATTCACATGCACAAAATTATCACAAGTGGATTTGAGGATGTCCGTAGACATGAGATACAAAAGATATGACACTGAGTCAGGATGAACAACATTAGAGTTCCCATGCAAAACATTATTCATAATGGAGTTGAGGGTGCCCTTGGGCATGAGATGCAAAAGATAGGTCATTAGTTGTCGACTATTATAAGTGGAGTTGAAGAGGATTAACCTCCCATGATTTTTTTATGGTTCCAAGTGTCATATATAACAAGTTCCATTGATGAGGAAGTAGAGTCTAATAGAAAAATATTGACCTCGCATTCTTGAGGATGTTGATTTTTCAACTATCATGTGTGGAAATCATAAGGATGGGCCTTGAGAATGGGTATTTTACCCTTGAGAATGGGTATGATGACGATGATGACAACGATGAACATTATTTTCATGGTCTTCATTGTCATCAATACAATCATCGTCGATCATCATTATCAGTGAGAAAACAAAATTGTCATCATCATCATCATTTTCATGGTCATTGTTGTCATCATTGTCATTATCATTGGTACAATTATCATCATCATCATAATTAGTACAATTAATATCGTCATCATCATCATCATCATCATCATCGTATCTTATCTCCTTCTATCCCTCTTCTCCTTCATCTCTTTCTCATCATCGTCATCGCACATTATGAGTACATTCATTAATACCAAATCATCATTTTCATTATCATCATAGTCATCAACATCATATAATCACATCGTCATTTCCATCATAATCATCATCATTGTTATTGTAATATAATCGAACATCGTCATCAACCTCATCATCGTTGTCATTGTCATTGTCATCGCAATATAATAATATCAATGTCATCGTCATCATTTTCATCCTCATCCTCATCCTCATCATTTTCATCCTCATCCTCATCATCAACATTGTCATTTCATCATCTTGGTCATCATCATATCATCCTTGTCATTACAAGATGTTTAGTTGTGTCTATTTTACTGATGAACTCTTTGATTTATCATTGTTCCTATCTTTGATTATTGGTTGTTAGTGTATTTTTTTTTCTCATTTCTTTAGTTTTCTAACATTGTTCCACCAAATATATTGATCTCAAATTGGGGTTGTTCCCCAAGTGGATATCCTAGGATCATTTAGATCACCTAGATCTATCAAGGCCATAATTCTCTGGTTTATCACAACTAATACTCTACAAAGAAAATCAAAACCAGAACTAAGACAAGAATGTGCAACTATGAAAAAAAGGCAACAAAACCCTAACAAAGAAGTTAATAGGGGTCATAAAATATCTCATGATGAAGCTAGGTTTAAATATAGCAACAAAACTAGGAATGCAAGTAGAGGCAATTAAAGGATGTAATAGGATTGGAAAAATTTATTTATATGTTAACTTTGTTAAAACCTTTATCTCGTTGATTTTTTATAATTTTATAATATTTTTCTTATCATAATCTTGCATCATATAGATTATTTTCATAAAAAATAATGCTTATGTCATGGAACTAACAATGAATTGAGTTTCATTATTGTACTATACAACAAAAAGGTGATTGGATTACAATGCATTCCTTTGGAAAAAAATGATCATAAAGTGAAAAGATATATCTGGAAGATATATCATCATGTGATTATACGATGATGACGATGAAGATGAAAATGATTAGAATGATGATGATCATCATCATTTCCAACATCATCAACATCGTTAGTATAGTCATCGTCATCAATAAATTCATCATTCATGGACCCTACATTGTGTTAGAATGGAAAGGTGTATTGTATGTGTTAGAATTCAAGATACATGATTTGGACCATTTGGATTATATATCCTATGATTGACACATTATAATGTCATGTGCGTGCTTATAATGGGATTAGTATTGATCCTAGTGTTCATTGACATTATTACATTGATATTGTTAAAGGTTTTGTGTGACTGTATATGAGATTAAGGGAGTATATTTTAGACAATTTCTAAAGTGTTGTATATATGCAAAATGGTTGGACAATGTGTGGAATATAATAACATGTGTTCTTGCAACTCTATACCTCCTCGATGCTCACATCAACTTCTAACAATGTGTTAACAATATTCATAGACACACTTTTCCTTAATTAATTATGTCTCCCAAGTTTCAAAATGTATTTGACATGTCTTGATAAGTTAATGTATTCAACATCCCCAAGGAATTGCTGTGATAGATAAGTTTTCCAATTTCAATTGTTAAGATTGTGTCAGTGATCATAATGGATACACAATTAGGGCCCATGAATAATGTATTAGGGACTAAATCCTTAGATCTTCATCATCAATTCATGGCTTAGGCCCCAAGGATCATTCTTGTTGTGCTCAATATTTGAAGTTGGGCCTATAATCATCCTTGTAATTTCAATTCATGTGTCTCATCGTGACCAAATATTCTTAACAATGTTACATGTATCTATGGAAAGCATGACAAAAATGACCTATTGATCGGAGCCTTTGGCATGACTGGTCAATGTTCTATGATGTAAGTGGCCCATTTCAAAATGGGAATTTAACTCATATATATGGCCATAAGATGCATGGGAAAGTTGCTCGTGTCTAGTCCTATTACAATTTCCTTGTAAGATTTGTATAAGATAATTGGAGAATGACAATTTTGAGAATCATAATGATGAATTGATGATGGTCATACCTACATCGTTGGTATGATTAGGCGTAGTCGCGCATAACTCCTCTTGGTTTCGAGAATGGTTCATTCTCTACTAAATAGGGGCAACCACGTGAAGGTGGAGGATCTAATTATGCCC
>ML797878.1:36866-70996 GCA_009831015.1 Picea engelmannii
ACCATGCACGAAACAAATAAATGAAATATTTTGTCATTCTTTAAAGCAAATAAAAGATAATTAAATACCTGGAACAATCATTGCCAACATTGTGTGCTCTCTCTTAATCAACATACAAGGATGAAGGTTATTGTTTATAACAAAAACAAGCCACACTGAGTACGTATAACGAAGCTCTCCAAATGGATTGACACCATCAGCTACCAACGAAAGTCTAACATTACGAGGTTCTTCTTTAAAAATTGGACACTTTTCTTCGATGTAGTTCAATGAAGAACCATCTGCAGGAATTCGATGAACATCGTCTCGACTTCTATTCTTTGCATGGAAATCCATAAACTATACTATACTTTGGCACTTGAACAACCACTAGAAACGTGGAATTATCGGAATATAACGAAGAACTTTGCGAGACACCTTCTTTCACGCTTTATCGGTTCGATATCTACTTATTTGACATTGTGGGCATTCATTTTCTAATGCATATTTTCCATAATATATGATATGATCATTAGGACATGCATTAATAGCTTGATATTCCATTCCAATTTCTTTCATAATCACGGATATTTCTTGATATGTGCGTGGAAAAATATTTGACGTCGGTAATAGAACATCACCTAACAATCTACAAAATTCTAAACAATAAGTCAATGTAAACAATATTAATTATCAATATATCATCCAATATACTAATTTACAAATTAGAAAACAATACGAATATAGGAAAAAATTGAACCTTAGTATCTATGTGAGACATGTATTTGATAAACCATTTAAAACCTTCAGGTTCACCAACAACAATATAGAAGATAAAAGATTTGTTTTTGAGCCTTCATAAAGAGGTTGATGTGACTTCTCGAGTAGAGAATCAACATCATGACTATCATCCTGGTTGTCCTCATCAATTGGAGCAAATGTGTTTTGGATCAATCTATGTATCTCATCTTCCTGATTTGAATCACTAACGTTATATCCATCCATATCATCATGAATAACTTGATCAACAACTTCAATATTCTGATCTCGAAGTTCATCTCCATGTAAAGTAGTATTTCTACTAGTACTTGGCAAATAACTCTTTGGAGGTCGACACTTTGGGGGCATCATCTATATATTTAAAAACAACATAGAAAAGTTAGTGTGTATAAAAAATATAAAAATCCCGATAAGAAATATTACTAAAATTCATGACATATTGATTATTATAGAGAATACATTAAATATTGAATCCTCTTACCAAGGGATGATATTCATAACCCCCTTCGGTGTGCCCCTTCTCCCTACAATGTCTTTCGGTTGTTGTTATTAAAAGTCTTCTATTTTGCAAGCATCTGCAATCATAGCAAGGGAAATAACATTTTCCATCGCCCCTCGCCTCTAATGCCACTCTTAACCGAGCAAGCTTCCTATCATTTTCATTCATTGTGACAAATCCTTGTCCTGCCAAGTAATTGTCTTACCTACACCATACCAAACATTAAGTTGTCAATTTTTTATATTTTGGCTACTCCTTTCGATTATGATATTTTTATTTACAGTGATTTAAATATTTATAATAAGGTCAACATCTTTATAATAAGGTGATCATATGTGTAGAGGATCAACATCATGACGACATAGATAACATCTTTATAATAAGGTCATATGTGTGTACAAATGTTTTCTTTATATAATAACGACATATATACCTAACATAAGTTTAGGGTTAGTGTTTATGTATCTTATTAGTCCCTACTAAAGTAGGGAATATAGCAATCAATTACTATCATTTCACCGATCAGGGTTTAGTTTCAAGAGAAATTCCATATCTTTATTAATGAAAAGAGAGAGAGATTATAGCTACAATTGAAGGGAAAAGAGTATGTGGATTCCATAAACCTAGAATATTATGGAATCCACATACCCTTTTCCATAGAATATACTAACTAGATCCAAAAACCAAAGACATGAAATATGGTACTACACATATTATAATATATTATCAAGGAAAAAACAAGCTAAATGCAAATTGGACATTTGAAAAAAATATTACAAGTTAAATGAGTACATCAATAAAAAATAACATACTAACCTTGCAAGTTCAAAATCCGAGCTATGTAGATCAAGCATTGGATTTTTTCAATCGGTGGGTGACAGAAAAAATAAACAGCTCAAACAAAATCCAAGAACAGTGTCGCAACTATAGAAATTGTGTCACAAAGTCTCTTAAAGTCACTTATATATAGATAAAATAGTCAACTAGCCGTTAACACTGACCAATGAGATAGGAAAATTTTTTGTCGCTATGCCACGAAAGTTCGTCGCTATAGAGACGAAAATACCGACTAGGTTAAATTAAGATTTTCGTGGATATGGTGACGAACTTTCGTGGCAATATCCACGAAAAATCCCTCCCTCTTTAAAAAAATGATGAAACTAGTGGAAGCGTGGAAAATTTTCGTGGAATAATCCACCCATATGTAGTAGTGTTGCGAATGAGCGCATCCGTCACATCTCTTCTCAGAGATAATCCACCATCATTCGAGAAAGCTTGTTTTCTGTTGCATTTTACAGTTTCAACTTATTTCCTTGTTGATTAAAAAACCGGTTTTACTGTATCTATGTTATTATGTGTTAAGCATCTGTTAATAATATGTAATCATTTCATTTTTCTCATAAAATATATATCAATTGTATCAAAGCAGTCTGCTCCTTGTCGTCTTAATGCATGTTCCCAACTAGGTCAGAGTACAAAGAATTGGGTCTCGAGCTTGTTTCTCTTGAGGAACAAAGCTCTTGCATGCCCAAGCGACCTCTCATGGTAAAAGAAAATAAATATGATGGGGTAGGAGATCCTTTCAAACTGTTGCTTGAGGAATCTCTCACACAACAGAAGAATGAGATGATGGATAGTTTCACACAAATCCTTCGGTGGCTACCAACATGCGACACATCTTCTTCGAGCAGAGGCACCACCCCCTTCAAGGTACAAACAAACTTTGATATTCCTATATTTGAAGGTCAGATAGACGCAAATGGTGTAGACAAGTGGTTGAATATACTAGAACGGAATTTTTCTATCCATAACTTTTCGAATAGAGAAAATATTGCTTTTGCGCTCCTCAAAGCCGTTCTGCATGTCAAAGATTGGTGGGAAAATTTCTATGAGAAAAAGGAAACAAAGGAACCCTCATTATTTACCGTCACAACCACTTGGGAATCCTTTAGGGATGCTATTAAGGAACAATACTACCCTGTTGGAAGTTATGACGACTTGTATACCAAATGGACCACACTGCGGCAAGAAAGGGACCAAGCAGTGCCAGAGTTCACAAATATCTTCCATACCTTGTGCACCAAGATGGTTATCAAAATTCAGAGCAATATTTGGTGCTCAAGTATTGTGGTGCTCTGCATAGATACATCCATACTGAAATGGAATTTTTGGGCATCTTGTCCGTGGGCACGGCCTACCGATATGCCGTCATAATCGAGATGAAGCTCAAACAAAAGACGTGACAATTTGGGATTGGGAACCCCTCACAGCAAAAGCCAGGAAAGGGCGGCCCCAACCCACAAAAAAAAGGACATAGAAAATATGGATAGTATCATGACAACAATTCCAAGCTGCAAGCAAAGAAGGACATCCGAAAGACAAAGAAGGATACCGGGAAGTGGTGTGACTTCCATAAGAACCCTTGGCATAACACTTTTGACTGTCTCTCAAAGTAGTCGCTGGTGGATGAAGTGAAATCCTCTGAATCAGATGTGGGTTCTAACTCTGAGTTAGAACCAGAAAGGGCAATATGGATCATTGATATGGAACCCAATGCCACTGTTTCGACCACCAAGCGCCAACCTAATGAACTGGATGAGCCAGAAGGAGAGTGCCTCTTCCATTCACAGATGTGGGTAAAAGGCACCGCACTGCACTTCATCGTTGATAGAGGTAGCCAGAAGAACCTCATCTCTGCAGAGTTTGTCAAGCGGAGAGACCTACTGATAGTGTCGTACCCATAACCCTACACCATTAGATGGCTCTACCAAGGAAGCAATCTTTGCGTCAACCAACAGTGTTGATTATCATACGACATCAAGACCTTTAAAGATGAGGTATTGTGTGATGCTTCTCCTCTCAAAGTTTGTGATGTTCTTTTGGGCCAACCTTATTTATGGAAACGTCATGATGTATATGAGTCTATGCCTCGTAGTGTTATTACTACTTTGAACAAGAAATTGTACAGGATACCCGAGGCAATCCCGCCTAGTTCTATTTTCTTGATCTCTGACAAGCAATGCAGGAAGTTCATCTCTCAGATGGGAAAGTTTTTCTTCTTTGTGATTTTCTCTCGAAATGAGCAAAAGATCACAACCACATCCAGGGTCTCTGCAACTGACCTCTCCACACAGCAGAAGCAAGTAGCTAAGGTCATCGACGAATACTCGAATATCTTCTCCTCACCTACCGAGGTACCTCTACACTATCAGGTTAAGCACCTTATCGACATGACCCCCGAAACACTGTTGCCCAATGGGATAGTCTATCTCCACTCTATGTTAGAGAATGAGGAGATCTAAAAAATGCTCCATAAGGGGCACATTTGTCCCAAATCATCACCTTGCAGGAGCCCAATCGTGCTGGTATAGAGGAAAGATGGAACCTGGCGACTCTTCATTGATTACCGGGCCCTGAATAAAATCACAGTCAGAAACCGGTACCCAGTTCTCTGAATTGATGACCTCCTTGATCAACTCATGGGTTCCAAATACTTCAGTAAGATTGATTTGAAGTCTGGCTACCACCAGGTCTAGATAGAATGGACAGATGTATGGAAGATTGCCTTCAATTCAAAGGAAGGCCTTTTTGAATGGTTGGTCATGCCCTTTGGTTTGACAAATGTTCCAACCACTTTCATGAGGATGATGGACGATATCCTATGACCATTCACCAATAATTTTGTAGTGGTGTATCTAGATGACATTCTCATTTGCACCAAGTCTTGGGCAGAACACTTGCATCGTATTCATCAGGTTTTTCACACCCTGTGGTAGCACAAGCTATATGCCAACTTGGGAAAATGATCCTTTGGGATGGATATGGTCCATTACCTGGGCTACATCGTTGATCAACATGGCATACATGCGGATTTATCCAAGATCCAAGTCATCCATGACTGACCAGTCAAAACCAAACTCACTGAGCTTGAGAGCTTCTTGGGCCCTACCAATTTCTATCATAGGTCCATGTTGGGATTCTCCCATATTGCATGGGTCATCAGGCAAATAACTAGGGGTGGTTGTAAGGCAAAATTTGTGTGGGTCTGGTCCCAACAACAAGTGTTTCATGATTTGAAGAAGCGCTTGTGCTCAACCCTAATACTTTCACTACCAGACATGCAACAACCCTTTAAGATCGAGACAAATGCTTCAACCTATGTTGTGGGTACTGTTCTCACTCAACACGACCAACCTGTGGCCTACCATAGTGAGACACTATCAGATGTTGTCCGTAAGTACCCTACTTATGAAAAATAAATGTACTCCATTGTGCAAGCCTTACGCCAGTGGAGACATTACATTCTTGGGAAGGAGACAATCATTTACACTGATCATAAGCCACAAAAGTTCATGCATACACAAGGAAAATTAAATAATGACCACCATCAAAAGTGGTCCACATACTTACAACAATTCCACCTCAACATAAAGTATAAAACATGAAGCACCAACCGCATCACTGGTTGCCTTAGTAGACCGTCAGTCGCGACACTTACCACGGTGCTAGACTCTTGCGGCCATGAAACCTATGGATGGCCCCAACTCTATGAGACAAACCCATACTTCACCACCACCTACAAAATGTTGGGTGAAAACGTAGTTGTCGATAATTTCCATCTTTAGGATGGGATGTTGTGTCGTCTGGGCCATATCTGCATTCCATTAAGAGAGCGACCGAAGTTGATTTGGGAAGCCCACTACAGTTGGGTGGCAGGACACTTTAGTGTCAAAAAGACAATGGTGATGCTACATAAACATTTCTACTGGACGAAACTTCGACACGAGGCCAACAAGTATATCAGGTCCTACACTGCCTTTGTTATTGCCAAACTGACCACTAATAAAAAAGGCCTATACACCCCTCTTCCTACTCTTGATAGGCCATGGAAATCCATCTGTTGGCATAGGGGTATACCCAGGGTTCAATGCTTCAACATCGCACCAACAAAACCCTAACTACCGACCCTTTCGGAAACACTTGTGAAGCAGATGAAGTCTCACACACAATAGAGGTAGGGGTGGTTGCAAGACTCAAGTGTCTACAACCTAGCTCAAACACAGATCTGTGATCACAATACTTAACATAACACATAGCAGTTAACATTCATTATCGTTTAACCCTTATTCACATCGCAGGTTGAAACCCTAATTACAGAACAACGCGGTATTCAACAAGATCTAACACATCCAAGCACTTAACACATAGAAATAGATCAAATCTAGCATTCATTAACATCACTAAGCACTAATACACTATATTAGATTCATCCAACATATATTACTTCACTAAACATAAATCACATCAATAACATAACAACCATAATGCATAAAGCAACCACAACACAGAATATACGTGGTTCACCCCAGTGTGGGGCTACGACCACCAACTCTTCTTCTTCTTTATTATCTCCTATCAATATTCATACATGCACAGAGCCACAAACCCTAATCTTCATAGGATAGGATATCTGTGTGCACATCGCCAGATCCTCCTTCCCCGAGCCAGGTCACAGCACAAAGCCTTCTTACACAGTCTACACACGAGCTTCTTACAATCACTTGCACTTATCTCTGCAAGTATTAACACACAGTATGCACAAAGAATCTACAACTGTTTTCACTTAGCTCATCAACCTTATCACACCCCTTCTTACAATCACTTTCACCTATCTATGCAAGTTCTCAACACAATCTTTCACTGAGCCAACTAGTCATGCACTAAGCTAATCATTAACTAGTTACTTCTTACATCACCTAGCCTTCTATTTATACATTGAAAAAGGGGCCTAAACATGGGTAAACCCATGGGACGATATCCCATACCTCTTACATAAATCCTAAACCCAAAAATCCATAAAAATGGGGTGAGATCCTGCGATCTCTGCTTCGCCTTTGACTAGCCTGTCGAAGTCCCAAAAAGTGGTCAAACATGACCAAGGTTCTCAAAATCTTGGTCAAGGGCCAACATGCCCCAACACTCACCTATGACTCATCCCGAGTCAGTCTGATCCTGGTAACTCTACCTCAAAGGCCCCGAGCTACCTCAACCTGCTGCTTCGCTAGAGCCTCCTACTCGGCGAAATCCTGAATAACTTTCTCGGTCACAGGTCCTTCCAAGCGGTGTTCTACCGTGGTGACCACTTGTTCTAGTTGTGCACCTTGTCCTTCAATATCCTCAAAAATTGTGCAAGCTTGATCCTGTACTGGTTGGAGACTCTAGGTCACTTCCATGACTTTACTCTGGATGACATGGACCTGTTGCTGAACCATGCACTGTTCTTGGGACCTTTTCATCCTTTATACCGCAGACAGTGGCTTCAACTTCGCTTGCACTGTTGCTTCTTGCTTCTTTGCCTCTTGGAGCTATGACTCCAGTGTCCTTAGTTCTAGGTCCTCTACAAGGCGCTCATAGGTCTACACACTTTGACTACTGAGTTGTTTTCATTCTAAATCCAATGCCTTGATTCTCTGGACTACGCTTTGGGCAGTTTCTTCTCTCTGGTCTCTCACTTCCTACAGAGTGCTTGGTACTACTTGTAAATCAAGTTCCGTGACTATTTGTTGGAGATTTTGAATGGATTCGACAAGCTTCCCAACTTGACTCTCCACCAGGTCTTCTTCCATCTATTCTAAGCTAGTCAGAGAGTGAAGTGTTCTAGTGACTACTTCTTTAACTCCAATCTTCTCCGCGAGAAAATTTTATTTCTCCTTCTGGATCTGAGCTCTATCCCCTGTAAAATTCACCTGGAGGTCATTTTTTTCTTGTTGAGCAACCTAGATTTTCTCTAGGGCATCCTCCTTTTCTTGCTTCAATGCCTCTATGGCCCGCTCTTTTTATTCTTGGACACGGTGAAGGCGAGCTTCAACTGCATCTGCTATCCTATGTAGCTGGGCAGACTTGTCTCCCAACTATGTTCCTTCTGATGATGGTGGCATAGTAGACAATGTGTGACTCGAATAGAGGGCTTACTGTACCCCTTTCATCTCTTCTTCAATCCTATCATACATGGTCTCTTGTTTTTCTTCGTTGCGCTATAAAATATGTTATGAGGTATTTGATACAACGATGATGATTAGGTCGATGTCATCCACTATGAGCATAGTATGCAACTTGGGCTTACTAGATTTTTAATTCTTCCGCGATGATGGTTTCATCAGGGAAACCTTTCTTTTCTTGGATGTCTCAGTCTCATCAATGGGATCCTTAGGTGGTGTCACTTTGCCTTGTTCCTGTTTGTCTTATTTCCCTTCATTCTCTTCTTTGTCTACCTCGTCACCTCCTCCCCCATCAGGTGAATCTGAAGCAGTCTCTTATGATGCGTTGTTCAACTCCTATACATATTCCTTCTTCTTTCTTCTGTTACTACTGGGTGCATCATACTCTTCATGAGTAACCACGAGACTTCCGATGAGGTTGGGGTTGGATAGTTCTACCTGGTCGACTGGTATAAGGAACTCTGTAGGCCATTCCTTAGTTATTTCTTCCATGTCCTCCTTTGTGAGTTTATAGTAAGACTGGAGCTCTTCTTTCATGCAGATTGATATAGATAAAAGGCTTGTCTGCGTGGAACTTCGCAAGGGGCCTAAACCTGTGCAGGGTATTCAGGGTCATACGAGGGAAATATTTGATGACCCTCTTCAGTTGCAGGTAGTAGGTGTGGAACATCGCATTTGACTGCCATTGTTTTTCCATGTTGCTCGAATACCAGAGTGTAGTGAACTTCACATCTAGTGGTTCAGACGACTCAATTTCAGGGAAGGTCGCTCCTTCCGGCATCTCCCAAGCAATAAATGCAATGAGGATCAACAACCAACTAAAATGTAACTCGTAGCATTGATCCTGAGCTTCGCAGAAATCTTTCTCTAACTGGTTGACGAGGTAGCTCGCCAGTTCATTTGCAACCCTTCAATGCATTTTCCTGCGAGGTTGACAACAAACCCCGTGACTTGTGTGGGTCTATTCTTCTTGACTATATTACCAATGATCAACTGGAAGGCTAGGTTCACTGCACCATTCTAGATGGAGGTTACCTTTTAGCCTCGCTTCCCCTTCTCCACATCACCATAGGTATCTTTGATTCGCTGCACTAGGGCACGATCTACAGCCTTCCCTGGGTAAAAGTCTCGCCGGTCTGGTCCTTGGATACTCAACTTGGTGATCCGATGGTTCAACGTCATATCTACAGTGATGCGTCTGCCCAACCACATATAACCACCATGGAATCAAGACAGTAGGAGTTTAATGCACACGTTAACCTCTTGATGCCTTCCGAAGTGTGGTATCTTCATCTCATTCAGGATGGTGGACCTTGTGATGTCCATGGTCCACGACTGCTGGATTATTTTCAGCTTCTTCCCCATTATCTTGGTCAAATACTTGTGTGGTGTGAGAATTCCATGGTTCTTGCGATCTCCCAAGTTGAAGTCACTGATATTCAACGTCATAATCTGTCCTAATTATGGTCCAACTGCGCGTATCCCCTTCGGGAGGTATGCAGTGATTAATATCTAGTCAAAGTCCCTCGGGACACTGTCACAACTAACCGTGCCAGCCAGAGACGGGATATAGTCAGGCATGATAGATTGGATGAGCTTCATGTTCACCAAGTCATCACGATGCTTGCTCCTCTTTTCTGTTGCAGTTCTAGAGGGTGCAGATCGACGTGCAGTCGATGGAGAGGCTTGCACTCCTCTCATTGATGAAGCCTGTGCCCCTGTGGACATGACCTTCTCAGTGATTAGATCTATCATAATTTCCTCTACAAAATTTTCCATTATGGTGTGCTCACCTGACATACATGCTCGAGATCAGATATCTCAGGTCGGTGAACAAACACTCAATGTAACAGAATGGGTGGCGAAGTCTCAGTAAGAACTGCGCAATAATAATGAATTCTCTGTGGGCTTGGATACTCTCAATTCACAAAAGTTCTCTTGGTGCAACATTTGATGGGATAAATAGACAACGTTGTAATAGATTCCTCCAACGAATAAGAATGCCTCAATCAATGCAATTCCATCCGTTATGGCGCAGTCTCAACAACCCAATGGCGATCTTTCTGACCATAATTGCGTTTCTAGCCATTCAGGAGCATCGTGCTAATGGTTAAGACACCTCCAACTGTCATATTTATTCGCCATGGTGAAGTGCCAGTCTACGCTGCTCTGCTATTTCAGTGAAGTTCAAGTTCTACAAACCTTCCTTCTGCGATGTTTTCTTTGGAACTTCCTGCAATTTTTCTAACTTTTCTTTCTTCTTGCTGAGCTTTCTAGCTTTATTTCCTGTGATTTGTATCTCTGGATGCCTCTTTCCATTCTTTTTCTTATCTCCTCTTGGCATAGTAACTTCGCACTGTTGAGGATCTTTCATAGGGTTCGAGGGTAACAATTCTTTTCTTTCTGGAGTAGGTGCTCTACTCTCATGCATGGACAGGTTTTTCAAGTTTGCTTGCATTCTTTCAACTTCGACATCTAAGTCTCTGGTCTTCAGTAGCTTCGACTTGTCCTCTTGTTCTTCCAGTAAGTGCGCTATTCGTTTGGCCATGAAATCCCTTAGTTCTTTCTTTTTCTGTTCCAGAGCTTCCTCTTCTTCTTTCCTGCGGACCTGATCTTTCTCAATCCGGGTTCTTCCTAGCAAAATAGCAAATGGGGCATTGTTCTCAACAAACTTAATGACCTCAAATTATTTCTATGTCGAAATTCCATGATCACTCATAGGAATCTAGGTAAGTCTTCCACA
Source organism: Picea engelmannii (assembly GCA_009831015.1). NCBI lineage: Eukaryota > Viridiplantae > Streptophyta > Pinopsida > Pinales > Pinaceae > Picea > Picea engelmannii. The sequence continues at coordinate 47,866 of ML797878.1, forward strand.
TAGGGTTGTCAATTTTTCTTTAAATAATCCTATTCCTCCCAATGAAGGAACCATAACATGATTTCCCAAAATTTCCAAAGTACATTCTGTCATGATATTCACCTGTGTTTATTCATCTAGAACATAGTCCATGTCGAAGTCTCATATTCTTGTTTCTATGCACTCCTTCTCTTTGAAGATCTATGATAAACTAATGTATCTGTGATCATTCATGCTTTCTTTCATCTCCAATAATATAATCTCCGATTCTTTCTGGGGTTCTATCATATTCTTAGTTTCTTGACCTTTCTCATGGTTTTCTTGTCTCATATTCATATTTTCAACTGTAGCAATCATTCTAGGGAAATCCAAAACTTCATGGTCCATAGATTTACAACAAAGATAGCTAAGACCTCTACCAGGGAATTCCTTAGCAAGATGTCCTGGTCTTCTCCAATTATAACAAAGAGATAATCCTCTCTTTCTTTTAAATGGTCCCCAACCTTTCCTATACTGCACACTGGGATCATAGTGCTAAACCTACAAAAATTTCATTCTAGGATCTTACATCCATTTTTTAGTCCAAACATTCTTTCTATGCATAGGAATAACATATCTTTCACTGTTTTTATCAGATCTAATCATATCAAATCTTCTTTCTTCTAGTTGTGCCCTAGTTTTCAGGCTAAGACAAAATCTATCAAGCATACCTAGATCCATTCTTTCGAAACAAAATTTTTCACATTATCTTACCTTTATCAAAGCACAACTATTTAAGATATTACCTCTCTTATTCAAATATGATTCCTTTCTTATCATAGAGCTAACAATTCAAGTCGGGTATTGCGCACTAAAGCAATAGATCTATGCACAAATATTTATTATTTTCTTCAGTTCCCAACAATCATAGTTTTAGGTCCCGGCAACAGAACCATTTGTTGACACAAGGGCAGACCTAGGGTTCAATGCTTCAACAACGCACCAACAAAACCCTAACTACCAGCCCTTTGGGCAACACCTGCGAAGCAGATGAAGTCTCACACAAGGTAGAGGAAGGGGTGGTTGCAGGACTCAAGTGTCTACAACCTAGTTGGGACACAGGTCTATGATCACAATACTTAACAGATCACTTATTAGTTAACATTCATTAGCATTTAACCCTTATTCACATAGCAAGTTGAAACCCTAATTATAGAACAATGCGGTATTCAACAAGATCTAACACATCCAAGCACTTAACACATAGAAACAGATCAGATCTAGAATTCATTCACATCACTAAGCACTAATATACTATATCAAATTCATCTAACATATATTACTGAACTAAACATAAATCACATCAATAACATAACAACCATAATGCACAAAGAAACCACAACACAGGATATATGTGGTTCACCCTAGTGTGGGGCTATGCCCACCAACTCTTCTTCTTCTTTATTATCTTCTATCAATATTAGTACATGCATAGAGCCACAAACCCTACTCTGCATAGGATAGAATATCTGCACGCACCTTGCCAGATCCTCCTTCCCCGAGCTAGGTCACAACACAAAGCCTTCTTACACAGTCTCCACACGAGCTTATTACAATCAATTGCACTTAGCTCTACAAGTATTAACACATAGTATGCACAAAGCATCTACAACTATTCACACTTAGCTCACTGGCCTTATCACGCCCCTTCTTATAATCACTTGCACTTAGCTCTGCAAGTTCTTAACACAATCTTGCACTGATCCAACTAGTCATGCACTAAGATAATCATTAACTAGTTACTTCTTACATCGCCTATACTTCTATTTATACATTAAAAAAGGGGCATAAACATGGGTAAACCCATGGGATGACATCCCATACCTGTTACATAAACCCTAAACCCAAAAATCCTTGAAAAGGGGGTGAGATCCCGCAAACTCTGGTTTGCCTTGCGCTCCACCTTCGACCAGCCTGTCGAAGTCCCAAAAAGTGGTGAAACATGACCAAGGTTATCCAAAGCTTTGTCAAGGGACAAAAACATCTCAATGGACTACATGTCGGGCCTCCCGTCTACCAAGTGGGGAAATGAATGTGTTTTTGTGGTTGTTGATCGCTTTTCTAAGATGGCATTCTGGTTGCCTGCAAGAAGAGAATCACAACAGAAGCCACTGCCAAGATCTTCTTTGAAAGAGTATGGGTACATTTTGGAATCCCAAAAACCATTGTCTCATATTGAGACAGTTGATTTATCAACACATTATGGTCGATCCTTTGGTCACTGCTAGACACCAAACTCACCAAATCCATGACCTTCCACCCCCAGACAGATGGCCAAACCGAGGTCGTAAATCGAATGATCGTACATATTCAGCACATGTATAATTCCAAGCACCCTCGCACATGGGATGAGAGTCTTCCCTATGTACAACATAGCTACAATCGATCCCTGCATAGCTCAATCAGCCACAACCCCTTTCAGGTGGGGTTGGGATTCCAACCATTGGGTCCCATAGATGTTGCACTTCCCCTTGCAGTCACCTCGGCCGACTCATCTCCTGCTTCAACTGAAGTTGACAAAGCCACCCAATTCATTGAGCGGATCCAACACATCTGCCAATAGGTTCAAGATTTCCTACATAAGTCCAATGACAAGTACAATCAACGCCATGATCAACATCGAGTGACACATAAGTTTCAGGTGAGTGACAAAGTTTGGTTGCACTTGCATAAAGAACGCCTTATAGGACCCCATCGGAAGCTTCGCCCACTCCATTATGGGTCGTACACCATCACCAAGGATGTGGGGGATAATTATTTTGAGCTCAATATACCTCCTTTCCTTGGGCTGCACCCAATGTTCAACATGGACCTCCTTCGGCCTTATTTCCCACCATTATTGGACACGTTAGACGTAGTAGAACAACTAACACCAACATAGCTCAACCTCGACTACATACAGTAGGAATCCAGTGATCAGACTGTGGAAACACAGATCAAGGGCACTCAACAACAAATGATCCATCTTTATCGAGTCATCAAAGCAGGGCAGCTCCTACACCAAGGCAAGTGGCTCACCTGGGGCCAAATTCAACAGAAAATTTACTCATCTAATGGGGGAACTCAACGCAATGGAGACCATTGATTCTTAAGGAGGGAGGATTGATCCAAGTCGATATCGGTGGCTACCCACCTTTTCCAGATGGCTCAAAACAACTTTCTTTCAATTTTGGTAATTTACTATTTTTAGCAGTTTTTCGGGTCCTGAACTTCCGTAGCCGTTTTGAGGCTCTAAACAACGTTTTTTTTTGGTATTTTCCGATTAAATTATTTCATCATGAAATTTTTGTCAAGATTTGTAGTCCTCGAATAGATGTTTCCAACGGGATATTGTATGCCTAAAACGAAGATCGTATGCAAAAATTACGACATCGAGAAGTTGATGTACTGACTTACCCAAATGGGGCCCACGTGACTTTTGGCGCTTCATCTCTTATGATTAGGTTTTTGGGTTCCTAGGGTTTTTCACACTCTTGTTTATTGTAAAAATTCCTTTAGAGCCTCATTGTAATCATCTTCTTGTGAATGGATGGAGCTGTCACATCTCTTCTCAAAGATAAGACGCCACCATTCCAACAAGCTTGTTTTCTGCTGCATTTTATAGTTTCATCTTATTTCCTTGTTGAATAGAAAACTAGTTTTACTGCATCTCTATTATTCTGTGTTAAGCATCTGTAGTCATTTCGTTCTGCTCATAAAATATGGATCAAGTTCACTCTCTAGTTTAGTCCAATGGATGGAATATTAGGATGGAAGATGGAAGATGGAAGTATGTTAAGAAGGAATGATGGTTTTATGTTAGTTGAGAATATTTCTTGGGGATTCAATGTGCACTCTTGTTTTTTCACTTGGTTCCAAAACACTTATTTTGATTCCCTTTTATATTTTAAGTGCGATGATCAAATATTGATGAAAAATTGTAGTTTTGTTAGTTAATCTTACCAAATGATGTATTTACTTGATTTTTTTTCCTCCTTGCATTGTTGAGATCATATATGAACTATGCACTAGAGACATTGATTGTTTATCGTTACTACATGCACAGGTTATGTGTCTACTAGCTACACATACATACTCTATGCATGTAGAATAGTATAATTAATTGATGTATTAATTACTAAAATAGGATATTAACTATTTTATTGAATGATTATGTAAATTATATTTCATACATAAATATCTAGTAGCATTAGATACCTTATTTGACTTTGACTAATTGTTGGTATGATGAATTAAATGAGTATGGTGGGTTTTCATAAATTTTGGGGAATATTTGTTAGCTCGCAAATTTATAAGCTAGCATGAGAAGAAAGACTTTGCATTCTATTTATCATTATTTTATGTAATTCATTTAATATTTTAGTTTTATTTTAACTTTTCCCCATAAATCTAGATGATGGAGGTTGATGGATAAATGAGGGTGGTTGAGGAGACTTAGAGAATGGGATATGGAAACTTGATATATATGAAGATGAGGATCTTTGAGGGGGGAGGGGGGGGGGTATCGAGGTTGGAGATCGTGGAGGGATTGAATACCTCATAGCTCTTCTTCTCAGTCGTTGAGACTAATAACACACTCCTCATGTGTTCTAGCACATTTATCACTCTCAAAACACCTCCAAACACCTTCTGGAATGAAACTATTCCATATCCCTTCACTGCATGCTTGGTCACCATACCAAGTTCCACATACAGATCTAATTCAGACTCTATTAAGATATCATACACCTCTTGTTATCTTATGATATGGCACATGGCTCCATTATATATAAACCATGCATCAACTGATATGGTGCCAAAGGTACTTTGGTAAACAAGTAAGAGCTCTAATTCTCAAAATTCTTGGCAAACTCATCCATTTGAGCCTTTGCCAACACAACTACATTCTGTTTCATCTCGTTTCCTCGCTTCTTCTTATTCAGACATTGACCTTCATAGGGCCCAAACTTGTGACATGAATAGCACTTGAACTTTCTCATTTCCTTCTTGTCATCTCGAGAGATAGACTCTCCACTAAGAAACTTCTTGAACTTTCCCTTCTTTACCTAGATGGAAAGAGAAACATTCTCATCATCAACCTTGGACATGCCTCCATTCAGTTCTTCATCCTGAATTTCCTCTTGAATGAAGTCATCCCAAAACCTTTACCAATCAACAAGGGTCTCTCGTGCCATGATTCCTTTTATGAATAGTGTCCACTCCTTCCTGAATCCTTTGAGTGCCATCCTTACCAACTATGAATCAACCATTGTCTACCCAACTATAGCCAATTCATCTCAAAACTGTTAGATCTGGGTGAGATAACTTATCACCGTGTCTCATCCTATCATCTTGGTGTCTCTGAACTTCTCTCTCAACACCATTTTTAGATTCTCATTCTTTCTCTGAAATAAACTCTTTAGATCCTTCCACATGTCCCCAACAGTTTCCTTTCCTGATAAATGAGGGATCAAGTGATCCTTCACTCCATCTAAAATAATGCACCTCGCTTTCACATCCTTCTGATTATGGATGACCAATTATTTTGCATATGTTGGAGGAGTGATCTGAGTGTTAGAAAATTCCCAGATCCTGATCTCCATCAATACCAACATGGTTCTCTCCTTCCAAGGACTGTAGTTGGAAACCCCATCCAACCTGTCCTCCAATCACAAATTGGATGTGACCATCTCTACAACTTGCTAAAAATTGAAATTATAGCTTCCTGGACCTACTATTTGGTCTGGTTTCTCACTGCTTGAGCCTGCTTCTCGCTCCGCGGGCCTACTTCCCACTGCTTAGACCTACTTCTCACTGCCCAGGCCTACTTCATGCTGCCCAGGCCTGCTTCCTACTACCTAGAATCCTGTTCAAGGCTACCTAGGGCTGCCCACAACCTCCTGCTTCTACTAGGGTCCTTTTCTTGGGCATTGTTCGACTATCTCAGTATGCTTCCTAGGCTTCCTTCTCACTGCTTGAGATACTTTCTCGCTGGCAGGAGACTTCCCGGACTTCTGTGGGATACCCGAATGTCCTACTCGACATACTTGTACTAATCTATATGTATCAGACTTTCATTTTGATATCTTTTCCACTCTTGCACCTACCAACAATTATCCACTTCCATCGGCAACTTGATGGATATTTCCACACAAGTATTTACCCATGCATGCACCCTACTCCATCATTATTGCTACTCCAACTGGCTCGTACATTGGCTAGTGGCTATGATTATGGACCCTTCCTCAGTTGACAATCTCTCTTACAACCCACTGCATCTATCGACCCCTTCTCCTATCCCATCTCCTCTTCCAGTGTCCATGTTGATCTGTATTTATGAGCAAAATGAAAGGAATAACAAATTGAATACAATAAAATAGAGATATGGAGAACAACAACAGATATTCAGTGAACAATAACTTCTATTGAATAAATAAAATAGGATGAAACTCTAAAACTACAAAACTAGAAACAACTTGCTTGAATGGTGGTAGCTATCTCTGAGAATAAATGTGGTTTGATATGCACATCCATCTAAGAATAATCCTTACAATGAGGCTCCATATGAATTTTTAACATTACTCATGAATTTCAAAACCCTAGACATCCAAAAAACTAACGCTAGGAGATGAAACACCAAAGGTTATGTGGGCGAACACTAATATCCACCTGGAAGTTTCTGACATAATTTAGTTTTATTAGGTGGGTGGCCACCAATATCCACCTGGAAGCTTTGCAGGTCTTCATATGGCCCCAAAAGTATATAACCCAGAATTACAAAGAATTAGAGAAGAACGCGTTGATCTAAAAAATTTCAAAAGGATCCAGTTGAAATAGGTGGGTGGCCACAAATATCCACCTGGATCACTTCTCCCCCATTAGGAAGCAATGGTATCCATTGCATTGAGTGCCCCCATTAGGTGAGAAAACTTCTACTGAATTTTTCTCTGAGTGAGCCACTTGCCTTGGTGTAGGAGTTTCCCTACATTGACAAACCGATAAACTTGGATCCTCTGTTGGCGAATGCCCTTGACGTATGTGTCCAGTATATGATCAGTGGATGCATGTTCCATGTAGTCAGGGTTGATCTTTGTTGGTGTCAATTTTTCTTCTATCTCTGAGGTATCCAATAATGGTGGAAAATATGGCCGAAGGAGGTCCACATTGAACACTGGATGAAAGCCAAGGAAGGGTGGAGGGTTGAGCTCAAAATAATTGCTACCAACAACCTTGGTGATAGTGTAAGTCCCATAGTAATCTGGGTAGAGATTTTGATGGGGCCTTTTAAGGCACTCTTTCTGAAAATGTAACCAGAACTTCTCTCCCACCTAAAATTGGTGTGGTACCCGATGTTGATCATGGCACTGCTTGTACTTAGCATTGGCTTTCTACAAAATATCATGGACCTATTGGAAAATGTGTTGAATACTCTCAATGAATATGGTGGCTTTGTCAGCCTCAACGGAACATGGGAATATTTTTCATGTGTTGTTGAAGAGGTAGTGCAACATCAATGGGACCCAAGGAATCCCAACCCTACCTGAAATAGGCTATGGTCGGTGGAGTTATGGAGAGATTTGTTGTAGATGTGTTGAACATAGGGAAGACACTCATCCCATGTACGTGGATGCTTAGAGTTTTACATGCATAGGATGTGCACAATTATCCGATTGACAAACTTTCTACAACTTCCCTTGCATTTGTATGAACTGCAGAGGCGTGTGATCAATGTGGATCATTGTCTCCTTTCCCATAATGTAATGTTTCCATTTAAGGCATGCTTTCACAATGGAGTACATTTCTTTGTCATAGGTGGGGTATTTTCGGATAGTATCTGAGAGTGTCTCACTATGGTATGCTGCTGGATGACTATGTTGAGTGATAAATCCACCGACAACATAGTCATAGGCATCAGTCTCAATCTCAAACGGTTGTTGCAGATCATGTAAGGAGATTATTGGAGCTGATCACAAGCATTTCTTCAGATCATCAAATGATTTCTTTTGTTCCTTCCCCCATGCAAAATTTTCCTTTCCACTGCCCTTGGTTACTTGGCTCAGGGCCCATGCAATATGGAAAAATCCCAACACGAACCTTCGGTAGAAGTTGGCAAGTTCTAAGAAGATATGAAGCTCGATTAATGTGGTCGGGGCTGGCTAGTCATGAATGACTTGGATATTAGTTGGATCCACATGTACTCCATTCTCATAAACAATGTAGCCCAAGTATTGGACCCTGTTCATGCCAAACAACCATTTTTCCAAGTTGGTATATAGCTTGTGTTACCGCAGAGTGCCCAAAACCTATTGAATATGCTCCATGTGATCATCCCAAGTTCTTTTGAAGATGAAGAGGTAATCCATATATACCACCACAAAATATTTGGTGAAGGGTCTCAATAATCATCCATCAATCTCATGAAAGTTGTTGGTGCATTTGTTAATCCAAAGGGCATGACTAGCCATTCAAAGAGACCTTCTTTAGATTTGAATGTTGTCTTCCATAGATCAATTGGTTCAATAGGAACCTGGTGGTATCCATACTTTAGGTCAATATTGTTGAAGAACTTTCCCCCCTTGATTTGGTCAAGAAGGTTATCAATTCGGGGAATTGGGTATCAGTTCCTGACTGTGATTTTGTTTAATGCTCTGGAATCAATGCTGAGCCGTCATGTCTTATCTTTCTTCTGCACTAGCACAATCGGTCTTCTACAAGGGGAGGAGATGTGTTAGATGTGCCCCTTTTGAAGCATGTCTTGGATCCAGTGCTTGATTTCATCATTTTCCATCAACAAGTGATGATAGACTGGTCCATTAGGCAACGGGGTACCAGGGGTGAGATCAATTGGATGCTTGACTTGGAAATGCATCGGTACCCCGGTGGGTGAGGAGAATATGTCTCTGTACTCTTCCATGATCTCGTCCACTTGATTTTGTTGCAAAGAGAGGCTCTATGTAGAGGTCACATATGTGGCGACAACCTTATACTTACTGCGAGAACTGATTACAAAGAAGACGAACTTCTTAGTCTATGAAATGACCTTACTGCATTGCTTAGCAGAGATTAAAGAAACAATGGTAGGTGATGCTACCTTTGGTATCCTGTAAAATTGTCTACCCAAAGTAATAATAACACTGCGAGGTCTAGAATCATACACAACATGTCACTTCCACAAATATGCTTGGCCTAAAAGAACATCACAAAACTCAAGGGGAGCAATATGACACAATACCTCGTCTTTGAAGGGATTGATGTTGTATGACAGATGACATTGTTGGATGACACAGAGATCTTGTCCTTGGTGAATCCATTCGCTGGTGTAGGGCTGCAGGTGTGATTTTATTGATAGGTCCAGCTGCTTAACAACCTCTGTTGAAATTAGGTTCTTCTGACTGCCTCTATCAATAATGAAATTCAATGGAGTTCCCTTATCTCACATCTATGAGTGAAAGAGTCATTTCCCTTCCTCTGGTTCTTTTGGTTCTCTTGGTTGGACTTTGGTGGTAGCGACAGTGGCACTGGGTTTGACATCGATGATCTTATTCCCACCTTATGGATTTGATTCAGATTCATAATTTGCCTCTAACTCAGAAGATTTAAGCTCTGCCACCAGTGACTGCTTGGAGAAAAATTCTTCGGTGTTGTGACAAGGGATTTTATGGTATTCACACCATTTTCTCATGTCCTTCTTCAACTTCTCATTAACCTTCTTGGGTTGCGTATTGGAATGGTTGTCCTAATATTGACCATATTTTCTCTGTCCCTTGTTTTGTGGGTTCGGGCCACCTTTTCCCTACTTCGGGTGTGACGATTTTTCATATCCAAAATATCACCTCTTTTTCTTAAATTTCTGCTCGATCTGGAAAGAATATCTATAAGCCTCACCTAATGATGCGATGTCCAGAAAATCCATTTCTTTTTGAATGTATCTATGAATATATTCATGGTATTTGAGCACTAGATTTCGTTCAGATTCTTTTATACCCAATTTGGTGCTCAAGGTATGGAAAATATTGGTGAAATATGGTACTGTCTGGTCCCTTTCCTAACGCAACATGGTCCATCTTATGTACTAGTCCTCATAGATTCCAACATGGTAGTACTTTTCTTTAATGGAATCCATGAAGAAATCCCATGTGGGGGCGACCACAAATATTGCATATTCCTCTATGGCCCTTTTCTCAGAGTAAGTATCCCATCAGTCCTTAACATGGGGAATGACCTTGAGGAGTTCAAAAGTAATCTTTTCCTTGTCGAAAAAATTGTGGACCGAAAAATACCCTTTGAGAATATTCAACTATTTATCTACAACTTATGCATCTATTAGTCCTTCAAATAATGGAACATCAAAATTTACTTTTACCTTGAAGGGTGTTGCATGGCCGATTGATGAAGATGTGTCTCCTTTGGGAAACTGCCAAAGGATCTATGCAAAGTTTTCCATCATTTCGTTCCTTTGTCGCGTAAGGGATTCATCGAGAATTTTTTTAAAAGGATATACTTCTCCATCATATTTATTCTCGTCCCCCATGGGTTGTTGTTGGGCTCGGCATGGACGATCTTGCAAAGGTTCAAGTAGTTTTAGTCCCAACTTCTTGTACACAGATCTTGTCGGGGACATGCACGAAGAAAAATAAATGAAGAGTAGACCGCTCTGATACCAATGATCTGGATTTATGAGAGGAACGAAAGGAATAATAGAATTAATACGATAACCTAGAGATACAGAGAACAATAACTTCTATTGAATAAAAAAAATAGGCTGAAACTGTAAAACTGCAAAACTGGAAACAACTTGCTCAAATGGTGGTAGTTATCTTTGAGAAGAGAAGTGGCTTGTTACACACATCCGTCTGAGAATAATCCTTACAATGAGGCTCTATAGGCATTTTTAACATTACTCATGAATTCCAAAACCCTATACATCCAAATACCTAACCCTAGGAGATGAAACACCAAAATTTATGTGGGCCTTGATGGGTAAGTTGGTACCTCAACTTGTCATGGTCGTAACTTTTTCATATGGCCTCTGTTTTAGGCGCGTGATAGCCCATTGGAAAGATCTTTTATAGATATTCAAATTATGTCATCAAAATATGACATTGTTTATAGTGTTATTGTTCCAATCCAACCAAACACTTTTTAGGGTCCCAAAACAACCCTAGAAGTATAGAAATATGTATTGACATGAAAACTTCCAACATGAGCCAGTTGGATTAGGTGGGAGGCCACAAATATCCACCTGGAATTTGTGTAGGGATTTATACTAACCGAAAGTGTAGAACCCAAAACTACAAAGAATTACAGAATAACGTGAGGATCAAAAAATTGTCAAAAGGAGCCAGTTGGAATAGGTGGGTGGCCACCAATATCCACCTGGATCACATGTGATCCCTCTCATTCAACTATACCACATCCACTACAACCTGAGTTCAATCCATACGGGTGTATGAAATACAATTCATACAACCTGTATGTTTTTTGTTTTTGTTTTTACTTTACCCTTGCAGCTGTAAACTTAAAAAAAAAATCCCACAGAAAATAATTTTTCTCCCTGCAGTATCTCATATTGTGCAAATCTGGATTCCTCGTTAGAGTCCAATATTTGATACCATGTTGATTTACCTGCAAACACATCACATGACTAATAATCTAAATAAAATGTATTTATTAATTATTAGCACAACTAGGTTATCAACAAAACATTAGCGAAAGCATTATAAATAGAAACCAATCACACATTGCACAATAGATTTCAGATAAACAATCCCTACAAAAACCCTCATGATAAAACCAGATCTTTGATGATTTTATTGCTATAAAATTAGGGCTGCCTTCCTAGGATACTTTCCTTTCAAAGGATTACAATGTAACTATATCCTAGCCCACATGGTTGCTATCTCCCTCAATCCCTCTTTGCACCTTTCCTTAGCCCTTCCCACTCACACTTGTATGAACTCTCTTCACCCACTCAATCAGATCTCCTCACTCTCTACTCAGTGTGTCTCTTCCTCTCACCTAGGATACCTTTTATTCCATTGAGTTAACCCTAAATCCAAAACCTTAGATCTCCTAAAGTGATCAATGGATGAGATATAATCTCAGGTTCACTTTAGATATGACAGATAGGACTTAATAAACCCTCAGTTAAGTTACTAATGACAATAAAATTAGGCATTTAACTTAATTAATTAAAATATCATTCAGTTTAATAAATGACTCATAAAGTGAAATTTCTAAGGTTTTATGAGAGGTTACAAGGACGACTTCCACATGCTAGATACTGAGCCTCTTTGTAAGTACCTGTCTAATGCTAATACATCAACACTTTCTTGGGAAAATATTTTCCATATTTATACAATTTCAACTAAATTTCCTTGACACAAGACAAAATATTCAATTCTTTCAAAACAAAGAGGATCCAAAGAGATTGACTCTTTCTCAATCTACATAACCCAACTTTTATCAGTTTTATCAAATGGAGTCACTAATTTCTTCTTGACAACATTCAAGTAGTCGATCCCACTTATATGAAAATAAATCTCCCTATAAATGTAGGTTTTATGTCTCCTATAGCCTTGTCCTTATCTCCATTGATGAAAACCTTTTGCTACTCATGATTCAGATATAGAATCACAATTTTCATAAAGAACTACAACACTTTACTCTTCAACAATGTTTCTATATTTTGTGTCAAATTCCATAGTTGTGGCCACCCAGAACAATAAGCTATGGCTTGTAACTCATAATTTTGATTTACTAATCTAATCCCATATTCAATTTGAAAATTAAAACCTTAAGTCAATCTATTGAACATATATAACTTGTAAGGAGGGTCGACAACCCTCATAATACTTGTATAAAACAAGCTAAATCTCAAACCACTAGATCTCATCCCATGTTGGAGAATCAAAGGATTATGTAGATCAAAGAGCTAGTATTCCAAGAGAGAGAACCAATACAATACTTGGGCACAAATATTCATAAATTAACATACAAATAAGTGTAAGAAATCAAAATTTTTCCTTATACAACACATACACATGTTCAAATATTAAGTACTTAGATTGACCCATAGGGCCATCTTATATGGAAAAAAATTATAACCAAATCCCTTGAAGTGAGGAAGATGAGGTCCACATACACTGGTTAGGATGCATAATGGAATCCTTAATTTCTACCTTGTTTTATGAACTAGTCGATTGTTCTGTTCTAACCACCTAACTAGTCAAATGCTTTATTGATTGTTTAGTTAGTATCCTAGTCGAATCCTCAATCAATTACCTAGTCACCACTCAATTGACCTCCTAGTCGACTCTCTTAGTGGATTGTTGACCAGTTGTATCCAGAATATCTAAAGGTGTGATGAACTTGCAAATCCTATTGTTCCAATATTTTATTGTCATCAAGCAACTTTTCACGTGTCTTAATTAACAAACTAGAAAAATAATTGAAGGTACGGTCCTTACTATCTTGTTTTCTTGAATCCCAACTAGGATGGAATGTTGGGCACAAAACATCATAGGGTGTCTTTAGATTAATCAATATTAGTTTTATAATTTATCCATCCTTATTCATAAAATCCTTTCTATAATCATCCAACTTCAGCTGGAGCTCCTTCACCCAAGACAAATAGTCTTCAATCCTATCAAAGAAGAGATAATTTTAAGAGAGATCAACTCTTTCACAACCCACATAACCTGGTTTTTGTTGATCTTATCGAACATTGTCTTCAAATTCTTCAAGACTTAATTTAGACAATTGATCTTGCTCGTATGAAACTGAATCTCCCTAGAGATTTACATTGGCATCACTCCTAGAGCCTCATCCTTTTTCCCATTAATAATGAACTTGTCATGTTAATCCTTAATCTCTACTACCACAATGTTTGTAAACTACCAAAGAGATTTACTCTGTAATATTGTTTTCATATATTTCACCCACATGTCATAGTTTTGGCCATTTAAAACCACTATCTTTTTCTTAGAACTCATAATCATCGATCTACAAACCCTAATCCAATTTGAAAGACTAAACCTAAGTCAAACTAATTTAGAGATCTTACTCAAACAAGAGGGCATATACAATTGACAACCTTAATAGAGACTTGTAGAAAAGTAGGCCATATATTAAACCACCTACTTTGATACCATGTTGGAAACCATGGAATTACATAAATGATTAGCTATGAATTCCAAGAGAGAGACACGGTGTCAATAGACAACATTACAACACTAAATCACAAGTGTAGATTATAGCTCAACACATAGAATGATTGACTCAAATATATTATATACTTGATTTATATACTAATCCACATAATCATCTAAATATAGTCAAAGGTGTAACTAAGTCCCTTAAAATGAGGAAGACTAGCCACTTTGATCACCTTAGGCATGCCTAAGATCTAGGTTTTATGCCTCAACCTATGCATGAGTCCACCTATTTGGGACCACCTTTAATGGGTCTAACTAACTCGTTGACCACCCAGTCAAATGCTCATTTGACTTGCTAATTAACCTTAAATTATCTCTTGAATGACACTAAGTGGCTTCATAACCATTATAGTTTGGAAGATCCGATTGTTCTAACCGTGAAAATGATTATGGATATATGACTTCAATATTACCAATACCATTATTCCTAAATAAATAGCCTTCAAGCTTGAATGACATTTGGCCATCTAACATGAGTGAAAGCTTACTCCCTTCTATAATTAATAGTGTTTCTTTAGTAGACAAGTTTAAACTAGTTGATCATAAGTTTCCCTTGGTTGGATGTCCACCCGTGAGTCAAGAATGTAGAAAGTGTTAGTTTCTAAATATTAAGTCTTACCTATAGTATGGTTGATGTGGGGTGCAATCCCTAAGTAATTAACATTATTAGTATAATTTTTAAATTTAAGGCATCACATTTTATATCCCAATTATGTTTTTGAGTAAAAACACTTTTTATGTTTAGTTTATGGAAAAACACATTAATTTTAAGTCACATGTCTTTATTTTTCACATAACTACTCCCTATATCAATGAACAATTTTTTTTTATAAATCACTTTCTTCTACTCGATTTATTGGAATAAAATTAATAAGCCATTTTTATGCCGAAGGCATGTACATAGGGATAGGTTTTGCTCAAAACTTATTTGGGGAAAAACTTGTCAACAACATAAAACCACCTTATCCAAACACCTCGAACTATCCACTTGTATACATCTCTACCTCCTTCTAGATCAAATTTTCCAACTGTATACACCTCTAGGTGAACAACTTTCGTAGATACCTTCATATACACCTCCAAGTGAACTACTTTCCTCGAGACTGGTTACCTCTAAGTGAACCACTTTCCTAGAGACTGGTCACCTCTAAGGCACATTATTCTATTACCCAGTTGGTATTTTATCCATTGGGTGATTTCTTTCCTTCTATCTAAAACCAAGAATCATATGGAAATACCCCTATATATTCCTTTTCAAAGTACGAACCCAACACATGGAGCAAACTCTCTTTGTGATCGAGCACCACCTTCACGAAAACTACCCATTGAGGTTTTAACAATATTCGTTTGGAAATTCCCTCTGATACATCGTCAATTACTTGAGTAACTGGAGAAGTATCCTTCTAGATTACAGTTGGAATAAGAGTTGACTAAAACTACACTGTGAACCTTAAAAAATTGTAACGAGGAAAAATCTCTCTATGGCATGGGGTACACCAAAATATATGGAATGAAACACATAAATAAACTCTAATCCCAAGTATGCTATATAAATGGAATTCTAACAAGACAAGGCCAAGATCCTACCTCATTTGGACATTCGATGAAGACCATCACTGGGCATGCAACTCAAAGATTTACACCTGCAACTTGTCCTCAACAACCAAGATACACAAGCATATGGTGATATATAGTGTTAACATATAAATTATCACAATCTATTAACATTCATGACAAATATGCCCATGGAATAACAATTCAAATATTTGCAAGATATCAATTGGATGACAAAAGAGCATTTCTATTAGAATAATCAACATAAGTATATATATGACAAACTTCTGTACCAACACATAGAGGTACCGAGAAACGAGGTCCCTCCAACTAGGCCTCCACCACTTCAATCCTCCACCAAATGCAAGCTCATATAAGGGAGACAATGAGATTCTCCATCAAAGAGGGAAGAGATTGGGGGATGAAAAATGAGTTCATACTTTCAAGGATTAAGGGATGCAGACTCAATATGATGTGAAATTTCCCTAGAGTGTCTTTACTCTCAAAGTTGAATTATTCTCCTCTTTCCAAGGCTTGGATATGGCTCAATTTATATCCTTCAAATGTAAATGAAGGTTTGAGTTAGAGAGTTTCCATTATATGGAAGGTCAATGATCATGGATCTCATGACATGGCATGGAAACCTGACATAATTTTTAATTTTTAGCACCAAACCCGATGTACATGGGCTGTAGTGGAGAAACCTATGTATACACTTGTTGCCTAACTGATATGGCACACATATGTGGAAAAATATTCTTTTTTGGCTCTAGAAGTTACAAAAAGGGACTTCAAGTCTACACAGGGAAATGGTAAGGCCATCCAATAAAGTTGCATGGGGTGAGGAAACATTTGGTGTAACAGATGCCCCTCAATGTGTGAGGTTAGAGGAGTATCTGCGATGTCCAAAATACATTATCATTCCCAGAAGTGGAGTAATGGAGACTCAAGAGGAAGTTCTAGTTACTCATGATAATATTACAATCCATAATGAATTTGTACACATGGCTGCCAATCTGAATTACACTGCAAATCCATGTGTAAATATACCAAATAGTTGTTCATGGCCATGAATAGGAAATACAAAGTAGACACATGCCATAGGCTGTCATAGTCACAAACACGGCCCAGTGGAAATAATTCTCAAAATCAATTTGAAGATATTTGTATGCAATGCAGTACAATCTGATCTCCCATGATCACTGAAGTCATATAGGTACTGGTCCAATGAAAGACAACAAAAATTAGGAAAGATGCTACTGTAAGTTGGAGGTCTTATACATTGTTCATCGAAGGTGCAAGCCTACATCATGTGAATAGAGGATTTGAGGTCGAAAACAATGAGACTTAGTTTGATTACCGGTCATTAATGTATACCATTAACAAACACAAGACAACCTATCGATAATGAAAGTAGGTATCAAGGCACCGAGTACATTATTACAAGTGTGAATAAGGGTGTTTAGGTTGAACACTTGAAGAATCCATCGATCAAGAGACATTTATGTATTCCGATCTGTTGATGGTGGGAGAACCTGCCACTGATGACTGCAAGCCTCTAAGTACTCATAGGACTCTAGGTCTCTTTTCCAGAATAGATGAGATGAAGTCAATGTAAGGAGACCCAATGAAAGGAGAGAATTAAGGCATCTCTCATTAGTCATCATGAGGTACAAATCAAAATATTGATGATTTGGAGGATCTTGGACGAATAGGATGTTCACGAATGAATGGCCCTGTGCGTCTCCTGCATGCCCCATATGCAAGTAGTGCATGAAAGAGACATTCTGAATAGAAGCCAATAAGGAAGAATTTTGACAAAGGCGAGGAAACCACCAATAATTCTAATGGAATCCAAGACACTACACGAATCCCAATGTGTGAATAGATTTATTATTGTCGAACAAAACGAAAATCCTCCAGTAAGAAAACAATGAGGAGATTTCGACTATTGGGTTCAAGTTTACCTACCCATAATGAGAGTAGAACCAGGGTGGATGGTAGGACTACAACTTCATGTGATTTTGAGACACGTTGAGGGTATGGCTGACATGCAAAGTCAAGATTTATGAAAAATGGTGGACACGGGATTATAGACATCCTTTGAGAAAGAGAATGAGACATATGGATAACTCATGCAGCATAGACTTGATGATAAAGCTTCGTGATGCAGGAGGAATCAACAAATTCTCCATAGGGATTGGAAGAAAAACCAGTTGAAGGAGTAAACTCTAAGTAACGATCTCAACTTCCTAAGGTCACACTAAAACCAAACTTTGGATGACAGTGGACTCAAAATTTTGTGCTCTATTCAAAGGCGACATGACTATTGCCGATATAAGATAATATATTTTTCACACCCATCTTTTTTTATTTTTTTCATAGGCAAAGAAATGTTATGATACAGGGATAGGAAATGAGTGTTGTGAGTAAGAAATTGGCTACAAACAGTGGAACATACCTATGCTTAATGCAAGGAAGTGCATGCGGGGCATGGACACTCGAGGGGATTTTTCCTATCAGGGTACAAGGTGTCAAAATGAAAAGGATATAAACAAGACTTTGTTTGGATGGTGATGCAAATTGCTGAGGTTATAGGATTATGAAGAGAAAGAGTGAATCGACAATAGGCTCAATACTGGAAGAAGGATAATGAAATGAAATTACAACTTAAATCCAAAGAATGTCCTTTTTCGTAGATTTATTCCCCTAGGCCCGAAAAAGTATAAAATAATACCCTAGAGAACTCTTCTAGCCAATGTTGACTAGAGTATTCCTTTTTCGTAAGTAGTCTACTTGGTACAAAAAATGGTTAAACTTACACCAAATAGATGTCCTTTCAAATCCATTTATCGAGTGTGAAAGAGACAAGTTCACTCAACAATCTTTTCTCTTTTTAGAGAGTCCAAAAAGAGCTTAACCAAGACTCAGGGATGTTGTTCTAAGTAGCATATCATGGGGTAGGCCAAGGCTCACACACACGACTCCTGTTTAAATATGGAAATACATTGGTAGAGGACAAAATCTTCAGAGAACCCAAAACTTTCCTAGCCAAGGAGGCTAAAATGTTTGCAGAGGATCCATCATCTACTGTATCATTCCAATCAAAGGAAACCATCCTGGGACTTGGAGGGAGAGTACATGGAGAGAGTGGAATTCTCCCTTATTCATAAGGTACATAACCATAAATGTTAAGGACGTGGTCGAAAAATGCATCACCTCCCAAAATAAGAGTGGGATTGACTGAATATTGCATCAACAATGTCACTTCCTTAGACTTGTCACTCTCTAAGAGAAGAGTGGGATTGACCAAAGATTGCAACTGAACGACCATTTCTTAAACTGTTGATTGAATAGGATACAAGGAAGCATGGTCAAGAGATGCATCACTCCCCGAAACAGGAGTGGTGTCACATGAATATTGCATCGGCACGACCGCTAGTTGAACATGATGCAAGACAACATGGTCAAGAGACACATCAATCCCCAAAACAAGAGTGGTGTTGACCAAAGATTGCATTGGCACAATCATTGTATCAACCAAAGAAGGATTAGAATGTTGGGAAACTAAAGATGACTCAGAACCCAAAGGGCTCCCAGGAAAGGACCATTGTTCTCATACCACAACAGTAGCATGGCACAAGCAAGTGAGATGATCTCCTTTTCAAAGTATACAAAGGAACGTGGGCTTATGTCCTATACGTATAGTCTTCTCAATCATATGAATTCCCCCAACATGAATTACAATGGTTGGTGACATGCTCCCAGAATGACTTGGAGAGGCTAGTGGTTGATCTCCAACATGACTAGTAGAGGTTGGTGATGAATCTCCAACATGACTAGTAGAGGTTGGTGATGTTTGTGCAGTGTGACTAGCTGTGACTAGAGTTGTGCTCCGATCATGACATGTAACGATTGGTTGCTAGTATTCAACATGACTTGCAGAGGTTGTTGACCTATATCCAACATGACTAGCATAGGTTGGTGATATAATGCCAGCATGACTCACAGTGACTGGACTTGTGCTTCTAGCATGACTTGCAGCAGTTGGTTGCGGCATCTGAGACCAAGATTTTGGGAAAGACTGGTTTTGAGATATTGCGGGCCAGGAAGGGTTCTGGTATACACCATGGCCCTTTCCAACATGATAGTATCCTCCTCCAAACTGATTCATAATTTTTTGTAAGGGCATCATCACCGAGGAAGCTGCTAACGAAGAGAAAGAGACATGACAAGGGTTAGTCAAGTGAGGATATATGTTTCCCCTAGATGAAGGAACTCCATGAAGGGAGTTTCCCATACTATAAAATCGACTCCCCATGGATGAAACACCAGAGGACAGAACGAGGTCTGTCATGAGAAAATTATTCATAGGAACCGCCATAGCGGAAGAAGGATAGATTGACGGGATGTAATAAGTAGAAGGACCACCCATTTGAGCACTAGATCCTGGAAAAGGGAAGCTAGGATTGGGTCCATAAGAGGGAGTATTCCAACCTCCTACCATAAGATTTGGTTGATGGATATGACTCCCACCAAATGAAAAGGGAGAATAAGGATGCATCATGCCCCCAGACCTGAAACTAGGATTCACATAAGATGATGAGACAGAGGATGGCAAGTACGAAGACATTGCTAGCATACCAAAGGAAAAAGGATTAGAGGCCCAAGGTATTGGTTACGTATCATGATTCAGCGTACCACTCGGAAATA
This sequence comes from Picea engelmannii, assembly GCA_009831015.1. Classification (NCBI taxonomy): domain Eukaryota; kingdom Viridiplantae; phylum Streptophyta; class Pinopsida; order Pinales; family Pinaceae; genus Picea; species Picea engelmannii. Next base: position 68,346 of record ML797878.1, read on the forward strand.
CAAAAGTATCTGTACCCATGGAATGAGAAAATACCATGGGATGGGTAGCGCTAACTAAGGGAGTCGTGGGGGATCCACTAACCATAACAATGAAAAATCACGATGCAATAAAAAATCCTAAGGCCAACTAATAATCAAAGAGCACATCAAAATAAAGAAAAAAGGCCAATGCACACAAATAGGATATAATGGCTGAAAAGGGGCTTCCCTCACTAGAGTAAGTATGTCTCTCCCAAGAGGGGCCTCAGACTCCCTTCAAAAGATATAAGGTATCAGAATCACTTATAAGGGTCCTCATGGGATTAACATCATAGTCAGTCAAATGCCCCCGGAGAGGTAATCCTCCATAAGGGTTGTTTTTTTTCCAACCCTTATCTAACTTAGGGTACCTACAGAATAACCCCTGAAAGTAACCTATGTCGCTACCTATGTCAAGGAACTAGAGTCACCACAATATAACCAATGCACAAGCGAACAATCATAAGTCTGGTCCACCGTATGGGAAGGGTAAAAAAGCTCAAAATCTTGAAAGCATCGCCTCTCATGGAGGTAAAAGTACTAGAAAGACCCCCAAATATGAATATAACCCCCCAAATATATCTGATGCTAAGAAGGTATTAGAGGGCTATCTTTGCACAACCTCGTGCTTAACTCTGGTGTGAGTGAAGCGTCATGATGTAACTAATTACACAATGGGTTTCACGACTCCCTTGTTGGACACATATGTCTATTTTAATAGCCTTAGAGAAGTTTACTCACAAAAATCCTATTCCAATGCCCTATTTCATATACTTGTTTGTGTACTCTGAAAAAAAAAATCATTTCTAATCAATTTTAGTTAATCAAATGCTACTTTTAATGGATTCTGCTTACTCAAGAGGTGTGGTCCTGAAACTCATGGTATTATGACTCAACATCTAAAACAAGTGAATATAAAACAATGCTAAGTACTAATCTTTGAACTCTAATGAGATGGTAAGATTCTAAATGCAACTTTCAATGCAATATCTACAATTTCAATGAAATGAAATCTCTCCAGTTGTGTTAAAGTCAATGAAAAGTAGTCAAAAGAGAAAATGCCATAATGTAAAATAATGTTTTTTTTTTTTTTGTATTTTCGATATAAAGAAAAGAAAATGAAAGGACTTAATAGAAGATTGATATATATACCCTATTTCAAGCATAAAGAGATAATCCAAGCAGGATACCAAGAAGAAAACACTCAGACCAAGATGCAAGGACAACGAATTAAAAATATGATAAGAAAGAATATTGCCCGAAAATTCAGCAATAATGTTTCCTATCACTCTGTAATCACTTAATAGTTAGGACAGAGACCCAATAAGACTCAACAACCAACCAAACTCACCCAAAAAACACCAAACTTGACTAGCAAGACTAAAGGGTTGGTGTACGTGATTGTTTAAGAAAAAATCATGTATGTACGTGCACTACAAAAGGACAATTCATCTATGTACGTGTATTTCAAGGGAAAAACCACGTATATATAGTAAAATAGTGATAGGGTAAGGGTTAAGCATAGAAACTCAGATGCAAAGTAAAAAAAGGGTTTTCAAGTAATCAGGCGACAAGGAAACATAGTATAATAGAGAGAAAATCTAGGAGAAAACACTCCAAACCCCAAAAAAGAAGATCAGTCCCCAGTATGGTCACCAATTCTGTTACGAGGAAAACTTTCTCTATGGCATGGGTTAAGCCACAACAGAAGGAATGACACATAGAAATCAACTCTAATCCCAAGTATGCTATATAAATGAAATGCTAACAAGACAAGGCCAAGAGCCTACCTCATCCAGACATTCGATGAAGACAACCATTGAGCACGCAACTCAAAGCTTTGTACTTGCAACTTGTCCTCAAGAACCAAGAGATGCAAGCATATGGTGATATATAGTGTTAACATATAAATTAGCATAATCCATTAACATTCATGAAAAATATTCCCATGGAATAACAATTCAATTATTTTCAAGATATCAATTGGACGAGAAAAGGGTATTTCTATTAGAATAATCAATATAAGTATATATGTGACAAACTTTTGTACCGGCACATAGCGGAACCGATAAACTAAGTCCCTCTAGCTGGGCCTCCACCACTTCAATCCTCCACCAAAGGCAATCTCATATAAGGGAGACAATGAGATTGTCCATCAAAGAGGGAAGAGCTTTGGGGATAAATAATGAGTTCAAACTTTCAAGGATAAAGGGGTGCAGACTCAATATGAAGTGAAATTTCTCTAGAGTGTCTCTACTCTCAAAGTTGAATTCTTCTCCTCCTTCCAAGGCTTGGATATGGCTCAATTTATATCTTTCAAATGGAACTGAAGGGCTGGGTCAGATCTTTTCCAGTATATGGAAGTTCAAGAATCATGGATCTCGTGACATGGCATGGAAACCTGACATAATTTTTAATTTTGAGCACCAAACCTAATCTACGTGGGCTGTGGTGGAGAAACCTGCGTATACGCTTGTTTATTAAATGATAGGGAGGAAAAATATGTTTTTTTGGCTCTGGAAGGTACAAAAATGGACTTCAAGTATGCATAGGGAATGGAAAGGCCATCCAAGCAAGTTGCATGGGGTGAGGCAAATTTTTTTGTAACAACCATGGTCCGGTTCCTCGAGCTT
>ML797878.1:75696-121788 GCA_009831015.1 Picea engelmannii
CTCAACACATAGAATGATTGACTCAAATATATTATATACTTGATTTATATACTAATCCACATAATCATCTAAATATAGTCAAAGGTGTAACTAAGTCCCTTAAAATGAGGAAGACTAGCCACTTTGATCACCTTAGGCATGCCTAAGATCTAGGTTTTATGCCTCAACCTATGCATGAGTCCACCTATTTGGGACCACCTTTAATGGGTCTAACTAACTCGTTGACCACCCAGTCAAATGCTCATTTGACTTGCTAATTAACCTTAAATTATCTCTTGAATGACACTAAGTGGCTTCATAACCATTATAGTTTGGAAGATCCGATTGTTCTAACCGTGAAAATGATTATGGATATATGACTTCAATATTACCAATACCATTATTCCTAAATAAATAGCCTTCAAGCTTGAATGACATTTGGCCATCTAACATGAGTGAAAGCTTACTCCCTTCTATAATTAATAGTGTTTCTTTAGTAGACAAGTTTAAACTAGTTGATCATAAGTTTCCCTTGGTTGGATGTCCACCCGTGAGTCAAGAATGTAGAAAGTGTTAGTTTCTAAATATTAAGTCTTACCTATAGTATGGTTGATGTGGGGTGCAATCCCTAAGTAATTAACATTATTAGTATAATTTTTAAATTTAAGGCATCACATTTTATATCCCAATTATGTTTTTGAGTAAAAACACTTTTTATGTTTAGTTTATGGAAAAACACATTAATTTTAAGTCACATGTCTTTATTTTTCACATAACTACTCCCTATATCAATGAACAATTTTTTTTTATAAATCACTTTCTTCTACTCGATTTATTGGAATAAAATTAATAAGCCATTTTTATGCCGAAGGCATGTACATAGGGATAGGTTTTGCTCAAAACTTATTTGGGGAAAAACTTGTCAACAACATAAAACCACCTTATCCAAACACCTCGAACTATCCACTTGTATACATCTCTACCTCCTTCTAGATCAAATTTTCCAACTGTATACACCTCTAGGTGAACAACTTTCGTAGATACCTTCATATACACCTCCAAGTGAACTACTTTCCTCGAGACTGGTTACCTCTAAGTGAACCACTTTCCTAGAGACTGGTCACCTCTAAGGCACATTATTCTATTACCCAGTTGGTATTTTATCCATTGGGTGATTTCTTTCCTTCTATCTAAAACCAAGAATCATATGGAAATACCCCTATATATTCCTTTTCAAAGTACGAACCCAACACATGGAGCAAACTCTCTTTGTGATCGAGCACCACCTTCACGAAAACTACCCATTGAGGTTTTAACAATATTCGTTTGGAAATTCCCTCTGATACATCGTCAATTACTTGAGTAACTGGAGAAGTATCCTTCTAGATTACAGTTGGAATAAGAGTTGACTAAAACTACACTGTGAACCTTAAAAAATTGTAACGAGGAAAAATCTCTCTATGGCATGGGGTACACCAAAATATATGGAATGAAACACATAAATAAACTCTAATCCCAAGTATGCTATATAAATGGAATTCTAACAAGACAAGGCCAAGATCCTACCTCATTTGGACATTCGATGAAGACCATCACTGGGCATGCAACTCAAAGATTTACACCTGCAACTTGTCCTCAACAACCAAGATACACAAGCATATGGTGATATATAGTGTTAACATATAAATTATCACAATCTATTAACATTCATGACAAATATGCCCATGGAATAACAATTCAAATATTTGCAAGATATCAATTGGATGACAAAAGAGCATTTCTATTAGAATAATCAACATAAGTATATATATGACAAACTTCTGTACCAACACATAGAGGTACCGAGAAACGAGGTCCCTCCAACTAGGCCTCCACCACTTCAATCCTCCACCAAATGCAAGCTCATATAAGGGAGACAATGAGATTCTCCATCAAAGAGGGAAGAGATTGGGGGATGAAAAATGAGTTCATACTTTCAAGGATTAAGGGATGCAGACTCAATATGATGTGAAATTTCCCTAGAGTGTCTTTACTCTCAAAGTTGAATTATTCTCCTCTTTCCAAGGCTTGGATATGGCTCAATTTATATCCTTCAAATGTAAATGAAGGTTTGAGTTAGAGAGTTTCCATTATATGGAAGGTCAATGATCATGGATCTCATGACATGGCATGGAAACCTGACATAATTTTTAATTTTTAGCACCAAACCCGATGTACATGGGCTGTAGTGGAGAAACCTATGTATACACTTGTTGCCTAACTGATATGGCACACATATGTGGAAAAATATTCTTTTTTGGCTCTAGAAGTTACAAAAAGGGACTTCAAGTCTACACAGGGAAATGGTAAGGCCATCCAATAAAGTTGCATGGGGTGAGGAAACATTTGGTGTAACAGATGCCCCTCAATGTGTGAGGTTAGAGGAGTATCTGCGATGTCCAAAATACATTATCATTCCCAGAAGTGGAGTAATGGAGACTCAAGAGGAAGTTCTAGTTACTCATGATAATATTACAATCCATAATGAATTTGTACACATGGCTGCCAATCTGAATTACACTGCAAATCCATGTGTAAATATACCAAATAGTTGTTCATGGCCATGAATAGGAAATACAAAGTAGACACATGCCATAGGCTGTCATAGTCACAAACACGGCCCAGTGGAAATAATTCTCAAAATCAATTTGAAGATATTTGTATGCAATGCAGTACAATCTGATCTCCCATGATCACTGAAGTCATATAGGTACTGGTCCAATGAAAGACAACAAAAATTAGGAAAGATGCTACTGTAAGTTGGAGGTCTTATACATTGTTCATCGAAGGTGCAAGCCTACATCATGTGAATAGAGGATTTGAGGTCGAAAACAATGAGACTTAGTTTGATTACCGGTCATTAATGTATACCATTAACAAACACAAGACAACCTATCGATAATGAAAGTAGGTATCAAGGCACCGAGTACATTATTACAAGTGTGAATAAGGGTGTTTAGGTTGAACACTTGAAGAATCCATCGATCAAGAGACATTTATGTATTCCGATCTGTTGATGGTGGGAGAACCTGCCACTGATGACTGCAAGCCTCTAAGTACTCATAGGACTCTAGGTCTCTTTTCCAGAATAGATGAGATGAAGTCAATGTAAGGAGACCCAATGAAAGGAGAGAATTAAGGCATCTCTCATTAGTCATCATGAGGTACAAATCAAAATATTGATGATTTGGAGGATCTTGGACGAATAGGATGTTCACGAATGAATGGCCCTGTGCGTCTCCTGCATGCCCCATATGCAAGTAGTGCATGAAAGAGACATTCTGAATAGAAGCCAATAAGGAAGAATTTTGACAAAGGCGAGGAAACCACCAATAATTCTAATGGAATCCAAGACACTACACGAATCCCAATGTGTGAATAGATTTATTATTGTCGAACAAAACGAAAATCCTCCAGTAAGAAAACAATGAGGAGATTTCGACTATTGGGTTCAAGTTTACCTACCCATAATGAGAGTAGAACCAGGGTGGATGGTAGGACTACAACTTCATGTGATTTTGAGACACGTTGAGGGTATGGCTGACATGCAAAGTCAAGATTTATGAAAAATGGTGGACACGGGATTATAGACATCCTTTGAGAAAGAGAATGAGACATATGGATAACTCATGCAGCATAGACTTGATGATAAAGCTTCGTGATGCAGGAGGAATCAACAAATTCTCCATAGGGATTGGAAGAAAAACCAGTTGAAGGAGTAAACTCTAAGTAACGATCTCAACTTCCTAAGGTCACACTAAAACCAAACTTTGGATGACAGTGGACTCAAAATTTTGTGCTCTATTCAAAGGCGACATGACTATTGCCGATATAAGATAATATATTTTTCACACCCATCTTTTTTTATTTTTTTCATAGGCAAAGAAATGTTATGATACAGGGATAGGAAATGAGTGTTGTGAGTAAGAAATTGGCTACAAACAGTGGAACATACCTATGCTTAATGCAAGGAAGTGCATGCGGGGCATGGACACTCGAGGGGATTTTTCCTATCAGGGTACAAGGTGTCAAAATGAAAAGGATATAAACAAGACTTTGTTTGGATGGTGATGCAAATTGCTGAGGTTATAGGATTATGAAGAGAAAGAGTGAATCGACAATAGGCTCAATACTGGAAGAAGGATAATGAAATGAAATTACAACTTAAATCCAAAGAATGTCCTTTTTCGTAGATTTATTCCCCTAGGCCCGAAAAAGTATAAAATAATACCCTAGAGAACTCTTCTAGCCAATGTTGACTAGAGTATTCCTTTTTCGTAAGTAGTCTACTTGGTACAAAAAATGGTTAAACTTACACCAAATAGATGTCCTTTCAAATCCATTTATCGAGTGTGAAAGAGACAAGTTCACTCAACAATCTTTTCTCTTTTTAGAGAGTCCAAAAAGAGCTTAACCAAGACTCAGGGATGTTGTTCTAAGTAGCATATCATGGGGTAGGCCAAGGCTCACACACACGACTCCTGTTTAAATATGGAAATACATTGGTAGAGGACAAAATCTTCAGAGAACCCAAAACTTTCCTAGCCAAGGAGGCTAAAATGTTTGCAGAGGATCCATCATCTACTGTATCATTCCAATCAAAGGAAACCATCCTGGGACTTGGAGGGAGAGTACATGGAGAGAGTGGAATTCTCCCTTATTCATAAGGTACATAACCATAAATGTTAAGGACGTGGTCGAAAAATGCATCACCTCCCAAAATAAGAGTGGGATTGACTGAATATTGCATCAACAATGTCACTTCCTTAGACTTGTCACTCTCTAAGAGAAGAGTGGGATTGACCAAAGATTGCAACTGAACGACCATTTCTTAAACTGTTGATTGAATAGGATACAAGGAAGCATGGTCAAGAGATGCATCACTCCCCGAAACAGGAGTGGTGTCACATGAATATTGCATCGGCACGACCGCTAGTTGAACATGATGCAAGACAACATGGTCAAGAGACACATCAATCCCCAAAACAAGAGTGGTGTTGACCAAAGATTGCATTGGCACAATCATTGTATCAACCAAAGAAGGATTAGAATGTTGGGAAACTAAAGATGACTCAGAACCCAAAGGGCTCCCAGGAAAGGACCATTGTTCTCATACCACAACAGTAGCATGGCACAAGCAAGTGAGATGATCTCCTTTTCAAAGTATACAAAGGAACGTGGGCTTATGTCCTATACGTATAGTCTTCTCAATCATATGAATTCCCCCAACATGAATTACAATGGTTGGTGACATGCTCCCAGAATGACTTGGAGAGGCTAGTGGTTGATCTCCAACATGACTAGTAGAGGTTGGTGATGAATCTCCAACATGACTAGTAGAGGTTGGTGATGTTTGTGCAGTGTGACTAGCTGTGACTAGAGTTGTGCTCCGATCATGACATGTAACGATTGGTTGCTAGTATTCAACATGACTTGCAGAGGTTGTTGACCTATATCCAACATGACTAGCATAGGTTGGTGATATAATGCCAGCATGACTCACAGTGACTGGACTTGTGCTTCTAGCATGACTTGCAGCAGTTGGTTGCGGCATCTGAGACCAAGATTTTGGGAAAGACTGGTTTTGAGATATTGCGGGCCAGGAAGGGTTCTGGTATACACCATGGCCCTTTCCAACATGATAGTATCCTCCTCCAAACTGATTCATAATTTTTTGTAAGGGCATCATCACCGAGGAAGCTGCTAACGAAGAGAAAGAGACATGACAAGGGTTAGTCAAGTGAGGATATATGTTTCCCCTAGATGAAGGAACTCCATGAAGGGAGTTTCCCATACTATAAAATCGACTCCCCATGGATGAAACACCAGAGGACAGAACGAGGTCTGTCATGAGAAAATTATTCATAGGAACCGCCATAGCGGAAGAAGGATAGATTGACGGGATGTAATAAGTAGAAGGACCACCCATTTGAGCACTAGATCCTGGAAAAGGGAAGCTAGGATTGGGTCCATAAGAGGGAGTATTCCAACCTCCTACCATAAGATTTGGTTGATGGATATGACTCCCACCAAATGAAAAGGGAGAATAAGGATGCATCATGCCCCCAGACCTGAAACTAGGATTCACATAAGATGATGAGACAGAGGATGGCAAGTACGAAGACATTGCTAGCATACCAAAGGAAAAAGGATTAGAGGCCCAAGGTATTGGTTACGTATCATGATTCAGCGTACCACTCGGAAATACAAAAGTATCTGTACCCATGGAATGAGAAAATACCATGGGATGGGTAGCGCTAACTAAGGGAGTCGTGGGGGATCCACTAACCATAACAATGAAAAATCACGATGCAATAAAAAATCCTAAGGCCAACTAATAATCAAAGAGCACATCAAAATAAAGAAAAAAGGCCAATGCACACAAATAGGATATAATGGCTGAAAAGGGGCTTCCCTCACTAGAGTAAGTATGTCTCTCCCAAGAGGGGCCTCAGACTCCCTTCAAAAGATATAAGGTATCAGAATCACTTATAAGGGTCCTCATGGGATTAACATCATAGTCAGTCAAATGCCCCCGGAGAGGTAATCCTCCATAAGGGTTGTTTTTTTTCCAACCCTTATCTAACTTAGGGTACCTACAGAATAACCCCTGAAAGTAACCTATGTCGCTACCTATGTCAAGGAACTAGAGTCACCACAATATAACCAATGCACAAGCGAACAATCATAAGTCTGGTCCACCGTATGGGAAGGGTAAAAAAGCTCAAAATCTTGAAAGCATCGCCTCTCATGGAGGTAAAAGTACTAGAAAGACCCCCAAATATGAATATAACCCCCCAAATATATCTGATGCTAAGAAGGTATTAGAGGGCTATCTTTGCACAACCTCGTGCTTAACTCTGGTGTGAGTGAAGCGTCATGATGTAACTAATTACACAATGGGTTTCACGACTCCCTTGTTGGACACATATGTCTATTTTAATAGCCTTAGAGAAGTTTACTCACAAAAATCCTATTCCAATGCCCTATTTCATATACTTGTTTGTGTACTCTGAAAAAAAAAATCATTTCTAATCAATTTTAGTTAATCAAATGCTACTTTTAATGGATTCTGCTTACTCAAGAGGTGTGGTCCTGAAACTCATGGTATTATGACTCAACATCTAAAACAAGTGAATATAAAACAATGCTAAGTACTAATCTTTGAACTCTAATGAGATGGTAAGATTCTAAATGCAACTTTCAATGCAATATCTACAATTTCAATGAAATGAAATCTCTCCAGTTGTGTTAAAGTCAATGAAAAGTAGTCAAAAGAGAAAATGCCATAATGTAAAATAATGTTTTTTTTTTTTTTGTATTTTCGATATAAAGAAAAGAAAATGAAAGGACTTAATAGAAGATTGATATATATACCCTATTTCAAGCATAAAGAGATAATCCAAGCAGGATACCAAGAAGAAAACACTCAGACCAAGATGCAAGGACAACGAATTAAAAATATGATAAGAAAGAATATTGCCCGAAAATTCAGCAATAATGTTTCCTATCACTCTGTAATCACTTAATAGTTAGGACAGAGACCCAATAAGACTCAACAACCAACCAAACTCACCCAAAAAACACCAAACTTGACTAGCAAGACTAAAGGGTTGGTGTACGTGATTGTTTAAGAAAAAATCATGTATGTACGTGCACTACAAAAGGACAATTCATCTATGTACGTGTATTTCAAGGGAAAAACCACGTATATATAGTAAAATAGTGATAGGGTAAGGGTTAAGCATAGAAACTCAGATGCAAAGTAAAAAAAGGGTTTTCAAGTAATCAGGCGACAAGGAAACATAGTATAATAGAGAGAAAATCTAGGAGAAAACACTCCAAACCCCAAAAAAGAAGATCAGTCCCCAGTATGGTCACCAATTCTGTTACGAGGAAAACTTTCTCTATGGCATGGGTTAAGCCACAACAGAAGGAATGACACATAGAAATCAACTCTAATCCCAAGTATGCTATATAAATGAAATGCTAACAAGACAAGGCCAAGAGCCTACCTCATCCAGACATTCGATGAAGACAACCATTGAGCACGCAACTCAAAGCTTTGTACTTGCAACTTGTCCTCAAGAACCAAGAGATGCAAGCATATGGTGATATATAGTGTTAACATATAAATTAGCATAATCCATTAACATTCATGAAAAATATTCCCATGGAATAACAATTCAATTATTTTCAAGATATCAATTGGACGAGAAAAGGGTATTTCTATTAGAATAATCAATATAAGTATATATGTGACAAACTTTTGTACCGGCACATAGCGGAACCGATAAACTAAGTCCCTCTAGCTGGGCCTCCACCACTTCAATCCTCCACCAAAGGCAATCTCATATAAGGGAGACAATGAGATTGTCCATCAAAGAGGGAAGAGCTTTGGGGATAAATAATGAGTTCAAACTTTCAAGGATAAAGGGGTGCAGACTCAATATGAAGTGAAATTTCTCTAGAGTGTCTCTACTCTCAAAGTTGAATTCTTCTCCTCCTTCCAAGGCTTGGATATGGCTCAATTTATATCTTTCAAATGGAACTGAAGGGCTGGGTCAGATCTTTTCCAGTATATGGAAGTTCAAGAATCATGGATCTCGTGACATGGCATGGAAACCTGACATAATTTTTAATTTTGAGCACCAAACCTAATCTACGTGGGCTGTGGTGGAGAAACCTGCGTATACGCTTGTTTATTAAATGATAGGGAGGAAAAATATGTTTTTTTGGCTCTGGAAGGTACAAAAATGGACTTCAAGTATGCATAGGGAATGGAAAGGCCATCCAAGCAAGTTGCATGGGGTGAGGCAAATTTTTTTGTAACAACCATGGTCCGGTTCCTCGAGCTTTGTAGGTGGAAAGTCAATATTTTATTTTTCAATCTTTCCTTCTATGATTGTTTTTTACTTCACTGAAATAGAATTCCCCAAGGTTTGGGTTTATGATTCCCACATTCATTGACTTAAATCTTACAAAGTAATTTCCAAAGACCTACTTTTCTTAAATTCAACCTATTAGAAGAAGAAATCATGTCAACTTTATTTAAGCACAAAAGATTAAGAAACAAAATACTCTGCATAACCAATATCTCCTACTTTGGTTGAAGCAAGTCCTAAATACCAGGTTGAGCGGAATTGAGTGGAGCAATGCTGAATTCAGAGGTACACTTTAAAAGTTTCAGAATTTTTCGAGCTTTAGTCCAATTTGATTTGATGCTTCTCAAGAGTGTTTACTTCACGAAAAAATAACTTAAAGTCAAAGTACAAAAAACATAGAAACTTCCACGATGCTCTCTTGTTCTTGCTGAGAGAGATAAATAAATCAATGAAAGATGAAAATTTTAAGAATTTCAAGGATCTCTTAGATTTCCAACATCGTTAGAACAATTATTTCAACTATTAGAATGCATATAAATTTTCAAAAATACCACAGATTCAACAGAAGGTCATCCAAATCTCACTTTAAAATAATGTGTAATCCAAGACAATATTTTCATCAAACTAAGTGTCTAAACTGACACAAAATTACCTATTTCAAGAATCAAAACACTGACTGAAAACTCAAGCAAACATGTGTAGCTATAGTTCACAACCTGGGAGAACTTGCAAATAAAATTCCATAATAAACAAACAATCCTCTAGTATTTCAAATAAAAAATCCTCCATAACAACTTCATCCTAATAATTAACATGATCACAAGTGGAATTGAGATTATTGTACAAACATCCCAACCTGCCCAAGCTTTGCCATCTCCTCAAAATGTGGCACTTGTAGAGTTTCACACTCTCGCACCAGAATGTGGCACTTGTATCGCTACACTTTTTCACACCTTCCCTTTCATGTGATATTCTTCTCTCACCGTGGAAGACCCCTGGCTTCTCATCCAAGATGCTTCTTTGAAAATGGATAGTCACTTCTAATACACATGGGTCATTTTTTTGTTATTTCCATTGTCAAATTATGCTTTGTTGAGCCATAAACAAATCCATTTTAAACATTTTAGGTAGTTATGGTTCATCATCTAATTTAACCATGTAAAAGTACTTAGTTGCTTTTTCATTTTTCTTTTTTAAATAGTATAAATATTTTTTCTATGACTGAAAGGTTCACTGCTATGGAGGAGGGATAATGAATAAACTTAGTTCTTCATTTGATATGCAGGAGGGATGTAGGATCAACTTATTTATATATTTACTTGAAGATGAAACAAAGAAAACATTATGAATGATAAATGCATTCATAACATGAAGCATGTAAACAAGAGTTTGAGTCCATGTGTTTGAGGTCTCCAATTATGGAATGTTCTCTTCTCAGTGCCACTTAGCAATATAAAGAAAATTGTAAAATGTTGTATGTCATATTTGTGGGTCGTTCCAATTTTCAAAAAGATTCAAATTAATGTAAATGTAAATGTGGTGTGTAGGTGGGTCTATGTATATTGTCACATGGATGCTATTGCTCGTAATTTCTCCTACATGAAATCTTGATACATGTAGCTAGTTGGAGTAAGGTTATAAAAAGCAGTGAGTTTTATACACCTATCTCTATAATATTTGGAAAGTATCTACCTGTTGATGTTACACATATACTTTAACAATTCATATATTGTTGTAAAATTGTATGTGTAGATACATTTGATAGTTCATATACTACTACCATTTTGTAGAAAATACTACAAAGATGGGTCCATAAGACTCCCCATAAAGAATGGTAACACCCATATGATGTAACTCCTCCCTTTTCCATTAAGAGATAATGATATTCAAATATTCGTACGCATCTACTACGTTGCAATCAAATATCTGTAGTGGCTGTGTTGAGAACCGACAAGCATGTTATGTGAACAATTGAAAAAAATATATTACTCTTGCCTTTGAAAGTGAACATTCTTGTGAAATATTAAATTTAATGATTCATGGTGAAATTTAATTATTTAAAATTAATGTATTCGTACATAATATTTAATCATAAGAGAAAACATATTGAAAAAGAAGTATGGACATTCTGGTGAAAATTTCATGATCCATTCAAATTAAATGTATAAAAATAATATTAATTATGACACTAATTGGAAATGGGCACATTAAATAGGTTTTCAATTATTAATATCTTTTTTATGAACGATATTAAATATGGATCGAATATTCTTCGTGGTCACAATAAATGAAGGGTTGTGATTTCAACTATTAACTTCCTAGAATTTATAAATACATACATGTATGTGTTTACTTTTTTCACATTTACTTAATATGATTAAGAAATTACTCTACCAATTGATTTCCACGTTTAAGTGATTATCAAGGATTCCATTTAGTTATTATTAACTTAGTAGTGGTGGAATGTCAAGCTCCCATTTCGATTGTGGAATGGAAAGTGTCAAGAGATGGTGTTTAGGTTGTGTATTCCAGAGTCATCTAATGAAGCATTAGCTTTCTCTACCAATAACTCCACACAACATACGGTTCAAGGAATTTATTTAAATAGTTTTGCGTATATCAATTCCATCAGGTTCATTTAGTGGCATATATATTATTGGTAGATCAATTCCATTTGGTGATGGAATTATATAGATTTGCAGTCGACACACACAAATATTTCTCAAGTAGCAGTTGCCAGATTGTTTGTTATATAGATCTGTCTTCTGAGCTCACAAATAGTTTTGGAGGAGTCAAAGGTTTGGTATGTAATTTCGGATAATTTTTTGGCACATAGTTTTTTTTCATTGTTACTGTTAGGGTTGTCACTGTTTTGACTTTCATTGTTTTTTATTTAGGGTTAGGGTTATCATTGTTTTGTCTTTAGGGTTAGGGTTTTCACGATTTTGACAACAAGTTTTATCCACAACTGTGTAGCCATTGTCTTCTGTAGAAGACCCATCAATGATGAACCAAAACACTAGGATCCAAGATGATTTGTAATGCTTGCGGCCATAATTTCAGGTCTGACATACTGATCCCAAATACAGGTTGGAAATAGCTCATACTCCCCTAAATGTACTGCGTATAAGATTGATATATTCCTATCATTCATCACTCGATACAACCGTCAAAATAAATGACGTTGGTCTGATTCATACAGCTCATGACTTATGATCGTCTATGATTCAATCATGCCTCCACGGTCGGTTGTCCTTGCAGGGATCACAATAGAAACGAGTGTAAACCCAACTTCTTAGTGTCAATCTTCTCATATTTTTACATGCCTAAATGTGTTATAAGTAGTTATAAAATGATAAACATTATGCAGTAGTTTAGTAACAAAAATGTAATATATGTTGAAATATATATGGTTGGATCTAAGACAAGAAGTGAGTTTAATAGTTTTGTATAATTTGGTTGTTTTGTCCCAATTCATTTCATTAAGTGTACTTCAGTCATTTATACTCAAGTTTCATCCATGGATTATTATTTCACTTAGACTGGAAAAAGTGCAAACTAAAAACTTTAGTTATCTTGCAGAGTTTGTATATTATGATGAACTGTAAATTTAACATGCATGAAGATTGATAGGGATTCCGGAGTTGTCGACATCGTAGAGTACATAAACAAGATATTGCATAAATTAAATGAAAATACTTGTGGAACGAAAGAGATATTCATGCATCTAACGAAGTAAAAGGCACAAAATTATCCATGATAATGTGGAAACTTATTCAAAACATGAATTTGTGTTACAATGTGAGAAGGATCATCAATTCCTTAAATCAAAACATGGAACATAAGTTGATGTTTGAATAGTTTTCAATGAAGTAACTAGTACAACCACATTATAAAAGTGGTTGACATAAGTTGATGGGGTGATTAGTTTAGAAAGGTGGAAATTAGCGCCCATCGGCATATATCACCCACTTTTATGAATTGGTCGTGCTAGTTACTTAACAATGGATAACATTATAGTTAGAGGGGACAATTCAATTTTTAACAATGGATAACATTATAGTTAGAGGGGACAATTCAATTTTTTTGGAGCTTTGCAACAAACCTGGACTGAAAATTCAAGCACTCGCCTCTACCTTCTCTTCCATGGCTTCAATTGGAGGGAAGATTTCGGCTCCCTTCTACAGTCAGTTATTTGCAGGTCGGCGCAATGGCCATTGCACAAACCCCTCTACTACCCCATATCTTTCAAAACCCACTGATGGACGATCCACCCCATGAAAGGAAAGACAACTTGTTCCCTCTTGATTGAATGATAAGAAACCCCCGCCTAAGACCCAAGCCACCATTCACATCATCACCTCTGGATGCATGTAAAAATCCTCTGAAAACCTTACTTATGAGGTGGAAACTAACCACATATCACCTTTCATCCAACATATGTAGGATCATACTTTCATAGGAAATTTTATGGGAATTTGGCCAATGGAGAAGGCCCTCAACTGGTGGATCAAAACAACCTGGAATCCAAAAGGACAAATCGACGTCAAACTAGGATCCAAAGGGTTCTTCACAGCCATATTCTCTAACTTGGAGTAGCGTGACAAAGTCTTCGAAGGAGAGTGAAAAAGTCTTCGAAGGTGGCCCATACTTCTTCAACTCTACATGAATGCACTTTAGACCCTGAATCGAACATTTCAACCCTGAAAAATAAGATTTCATGGCGGACCCTATCTAGATAAGGCTATATTTGTTGTCGCATGAATTTTGGGATGAGGAAATTTTGGAAGGCATTTCTATAACCATAGACTCCTTCGTCAAATATTTAGAAGCCATGAAAACGATACGCTACAACTCGTATGCACGAATATGTGTCTATATGGATCACACCAAATCCCTCCCTGAATCCATTAACCTGGTCTACCACGATATTGACTGGATCCAAACGCTCGACTATGAACACATTCCCTTTCATTGTTGTTTTTTTCATGCCCATGGACATATTTTCTGTGACTACCCTCTAAACCTTAACTCCTCTATGACTAATCCCTCCCCCCTAACCATGATGTTGAAGGATTCAAGCATGTCTCCTCCCAGAAAGAAACCAATATGAAATCCCAATCCCCCTCCACCCAAGAAGAAATTTTCCACTAAAAACTCCTTTGCCTCCCTCCCACTTGATTATGAAGGAATTCCGATCCAAACATGAAAGGACCAATTTCAAAGTGGCAATCCAAATGTAGAAATCTCAGAGGAGGATCAATCAAAGTGCATAAAAATTATGGATCCAATACAAAATAACATCACAACAAGTGACATTGAGATGAAAGAGGAACCGCCTAAACAATTAGACTATGATGATGGTGAGGACATGGATCTGGGAGATCTAGACCTCAAATCCATTGTCGCGGTTTGCAAACAACACGATCCGAAATCCATTCTGAAAAATAAATTTTATCTCCTCAAAGATGTGATGGTACAAAATCACTTCCTCAATGATACAAAGGAAAAATGTATGAACCCAACCCCCTCGCTTGGTATCAATCCCTCCTCCTCTTCTACTTCCAGAAACACCAAAGAGGAAGAAAAGAGAGGAAGGAGATCCAATAAGAAACTCATCAAATATTTGGGAGAATTCTAGGTAAACTCGGGCCAAATATTCAGTGTTTCATGGAAACCTATAAAGGAGACCTAGCTAAAGCATACACAAACAAAGATTATCAAGAAAAGGAATAGTGATACAATATGAAGAATGTGAATCCATGTATATTATGATCTATTCAATGAGTGAGTGGTATTTACTCATATAGGAAATGACATCATATCTTAGGAATGCATGCATAATAGTGATGGTATAAAATTAGAAAGTTTAAAATAGAACTAGTTAGTTAACTCCCATTGAACTAGTGTGCCGAAAATATAAATTTCTCCAACACCCCCCCTGAACATCACTATAGAGTAAAAAATGAGTCCTGGCTACTAGGCCATACTAGGTACTCATGTACAATGCCACTAATGAACATTGAATAAAAATGAGGAAAGAGGGAAAACAACGTGGGAACAATCCCCCCCCCCACTCAAAAGACAATGAATCAAAAGAAGAAAAGGAAGATTCCAGGCAACTGTGTTCTTCACTGCAAGACGATCCCACAAATTATGAAATTTTTTCTCACTAAAAGTCTTCGTGAAGATGTAGAAATTTTTATGGATCTGATGAAGTCCTTTGGCAACCTCTCTAGCCTTGTACCTCTTGATCCTGTGGACCCATTTGCACCTAGAAACACTCAATTTTGGTGGAAGTGGAACCATATGTCAAGTCTAATTCTTTAGGAGTGATTCATACTCCTTTTGCATGGATCCTTTCCATAATGGATTTCCCACAGCCTTATTGTAGGTCCGCGGATCAATAGATTGAACCATATAGCTATGCATGGGCATCGAAGGTTTTGAAGCTGAAAGTACATGAGAAGGATCCTCATGTTGAGATTGAGTCCTCATCCAATGGATTCCCTACAAGGATACCTGCTTATTGAAGTGTGAACTGTGCCTTCTTGGGAATCTGTTGAAGCTTCAACGTTGGCTTCTTATCTGGCTGTACTACCTACTTATTTCCATGTACATAATCTAAGTGTATGGATCCATCTTTGATTTTTGAAACTGATGGAAGCACAAAATTATATGCATGTTTCACTGGAGGTGCATGGAAAGTACTCTCCTTATGTGTAATTAGAAAAGAGGAGTCATCATCATAAAACTTAGTTAACTTATACAACCTTGACTTGTGATCCACCTCACCAATTGCAATGATGGAATTGTCATGCATATCATTTACTGAAAATGATTCTGATGTAAATTCAACCCTTTTACTTTATGAGTGATCTAATAAACTAAGAGCAGATTCATAGAAATATTTGGAACATGTAAAACATTCTCAAAACTTCCATTGTGCAGTTCCACTCTCCCTTCTCCTACTATTTCTATTGAAGTATCATCCACCATGAGAATAGGGGGTCTTGAGCATGAACTCAAGGAGGAGAAAAATTCATCTTTATCTGCCATATGATGGGATGCACTAGAATCTATAATCCATAAATCAGATGAGGAAGTAACTGCAACAAGAGAATGATGATTACCTTTCTTAGGAGCATGATATTCTTCCTTTTTCTTCTTGACTCCCTCTGGAATGAAGTTTCCAAGGTTGTTCTATTGAAGTGTGTGTGCCATAAGATCGATTTGTTTCTTCATGCATGTGGATTAGTCATGATTCGGTTTATTGCAGTAAGTGCAATGCTTTCCATTCTTCTTCTTCTTGGAATCTAAAGTGTCTTTGGAACTTGAACAATCGTTAAATGGTTTGGAATATCCCTCCTTCTCATTCTGTTTCTCCTTCCCGTTTTGTTTTCATGACCCTTTTCCATCATGCATGGTGAGTGCATGTGCTTTGGGATATGTTATGATGACCATATGTATGAGTTTTTTTATTCTCTTGTATGAGAGACTCAATGAACTGAGCCATAGTAGACATTTTCCAATTTTCTCCCAAAAGACATATGCTAGAATGGAAATTGGAGACATATACAACGTATTCTAGTTCTAGCTTGGCCAAGATTGTTAGAATAAGTTGTTTTTCTTGTGAAGACTTTTCAATACCACATCCACCCAAGATCAGTATCAAAGATTTAAATTTAGTAAATAACTCTTGTATATTATCAAATATTTTAGGGTCTAAGGTATTCAACTCTACCTCAAGAATATGACCTCACATCTCATCATTCTTTCCAAAGAGTCCTTCCAAGGTGGTCCAGATCTCATTTCGAGTCTTTCATATGGAAACATGATGATCGAGGTGGATATTGGTGGCCAGCCGCCTATTCCACTTGGACCCACACCATTGTTTCTTTTAGTTTTTCAATTTCCTTAATTGTAGCACAATTTACTATTTTTAGCAGTTTTTCGGGTCCTGAACTTTCGGAGCCGTTTTGAGGCCCTAAATGACATTTTTTGGGCATGAGTGCTCCAACGAATATGAGTCTGTTTCGAACTCAATATTCACTATCAACAGTGTATTCCTTGAATAGATATTTATAATGATCTATCATGTGCATCAAATGGAGATAGTATGCCAAAGTTACGACATCGGGAAATTGATGTACCAATTTAGCCCAACAGGGCCCATATTCTGGCGTTTCATCTCCTAGGGTTAGGTTTTTGGATGTTTAGGGTTTTCCATTGTTTCTCAATAATATATAGGTCTTCGAGCCTCATTGTAACATAGAGTTCATAGGCCAGTAGCCACCACATATCTTCTCAAAGATAAGCTACCAGCGCCTGAGCTATTTTATTTCCATTCTGTCTGTAAGCATATATTAGTCATTTGTTGTTAATGAAATGAAGTTTTACTTCTACCGCATCTCTGGGTTTATGTGTATTTCTGTATTTCATTGTGTTCTTTCATAAATACAGATCAGTGGTATCAGAGAAGTCTTCTCTTTCTCAATCCTTCTTTGCATGTCCCCAATGAGGTTAGGGAATAAGGAGTTAGGGCTCAATCTGGTTGAACCGTTGCAAGATCAGCCTTGCAAATCCCGACGTCTGCCCATGGAGGAAGAAAAGAAAGATGAGGGAGCAGGAGATCCTATCAAATTATTGCTCGAGGAGGCCCTCGAGAAACAAAGGAACACGATGATGGACAACTTTGCCTAGATCCTTCAACGAGTGCCCACTGGCAGTGCATTTGCATCCAACAACCACTATGGAGGCGCCACTCCTTTTAAGGTACAAGTAAACTTTGACATTCCCATATTTGAGGGAAAAATAGATGCAGATGTCGTTGATAGATGGTTGAATCTATTAGAAGGATATTTCTCGGTTCATGACTTTTTCGAATGAGAAAGGATTACTTTTTCACTCCTTAAAGCAACCCCCCATGTCAAGGACTAGTGGGAAACCTATTGGGAGAAACAGAGCGAGGGGGAACCCTCTCTGTTCTCGGTCTCACTCAATTGGAATTAATTTTGAGATGCCAGCAAGGAACAATATTATCCTGTGGGGAGATACGAGGACAAAACATATAATGGACTACGCTACGGCAACAAAGGGACTAAGATGTGTATGAGCTGACGAATATGTTCCATACCCTACGCACAAAGTTGGGTATCAAAGATTCAGAGAAACATTTGGTGTTAAAGTATCACAATTTTCTTCATAGATACATTTAGGAGGAAATGGAGTTCCTTGACATCTCCTCGCTTGGTGTGATATATTGATATGCTACCAAGATTGAGTACAAGTTCAAACAAAAGAAGCGAGACTTTGGGTCTGTGAATTAGAAGCAAGGTAAAGGTACCCCCAAACCACTGAACAAAGGATCAAGCCAAGGCGGGGTGGCCCAGGACAACCCACCAAAGCCGCAAGTAAAGAAAAACATCACGAAGCCAAAAAAGGACACAGGGAAGTGGTGTGAGTTCCATAAGAGCTCCACTCACAACACAAGTGAGTGTCAGGCCAAGCAGTCACTGGTAGCTGAGTTGAAGGCTTCTGAATCGGATGCAGGCTCCGACTCTGAATCAAAACCTAACAAGGGGAATTACAGGGGGAAGAACATTATCGATGTGGATCCCAGTGGCATCGTTGCCACCACGAAGATCGAGAAGAAGGAACCAGAAGATCCAGAGGAGGCGAAGCACCTCTTCCATTCCCAGATGTGGGTAAAGGGTTCCCCGTTGTAGTTCATTGTCGACAGCGGGTGCCAGAAGAAACACATCTCAGTAGAGATCATGAAACGGTTGGGCTTGCCGACCAAAACACACCCACAACCATACACCATCAGGTGGCTGCACCAAGGACGAGACCTCCGTGTAAGCCAACAATGTCTCCTTCCCTATAACATCAAGCCCTTCATAGATGAGGTATTATGTGACATTGCTCCTCTTGATGTTTCTGATGTATTATTAGGCCAACCATACTTGTGGAAGTGACATGATGTGTATGAGTCTAGACCTCATGTTGTTATTATTACTTTGGGCAATAATTTGTATAGGATACTGAAAATCGTACCACCTATAGCCATCTCTTTGGTTACTGCAAAACAATGCAGTAAGCTCATTGCCAAAACCAGGAAATTTGTTTTTCTGATGATCCACCCCTAGGGAAAGAAGAATACTGTGGCCACGCCCTCTAGACAGGGCCCCTCTGCATGATAACAATATATGGATTAGTTCATGGAGGAGTACAAGGACATATTCACCTCCCCCGCAGGGGTGCCTCTACACTGTCAGGTCAAGCACCCCATCGATATGACCCCAGGTGCGCCGCTACCCAATGGACCAATCTATTGGCACTCTGTTCTGGTGAATGACAAAATCAAGAGGTATATTTAGGAGTTGTTTCAGAAAGGTCACATCCGACCGAGTTCATCGCCCTTTGGGAGCTTGATTGTGCTGTTGCAGAAGAAGAATGGGACTTGGAGACTCTGCATTGACTATCGAGCACTGAACAAGATCACTATTTGGAATAGGTACCCGATCCCATGGATCGATGACCTTCTGGACCAACTCAAGGCGGATAAATATTTCAGCAAGATCGACTTGAACTCTGGGTATCACCAGGTACCAATTGAACCCTCTGATGTGTGGAAGACTGCCTTCAAATCCAAGGGAGACCTTTTCGAATGGATGGTCATGCCTTTTGGGTTGACGAATGCCCCTACAACATTCCTAAGACTAATGGAAGACATCTTGTGACCATTCACCAACTCATTTTTAGTGTTGTACTTGGATGACATTCTAATCTTCAGCTAGACTTGGGAAGAGAACCTCCACCACATCCGACAAGTCCTCCAAACACTGCGGCAACACAAGTTGTGTGCCAATTTGGGGAAGTGCACTTTTGGCATCACCCAGGTTCAGTATCTGGGATACATCATTGATGAGCGGGGGGTGCATGTGGATCCAGCCAAGATCCAAGTCATTTCGGATTGGATAGCCCCAACCACCCTAAAAGAGCTCCGCAAATTTTTGGGCCTTGCCACTTTCTACTGCAGGTTTGTGTTGGGATTATCTTATATCACTTGGCCCTTGAGTCAAGTCACCAAGGGAAGAGTGAAAGAAAAATTCTTTTGGTATGAATCTCAATAGAAGGAATTCGACAATTTGACGCATCGCCTCTACTTTGCACCATTGCTCACATTACCAGACTTCCAACAACCATTTGAGATTAAGACAGATGCCTTAGACTATGCTATTGGGGAAGTCCTTACTCAACAGGAGCATCCAGTGGCATATCACACTGAGACACTTTCCGACACAGTCCAGAAGTATCCCACTTATGACAAAGAGATGTATTCCATTGTGTAGGCTTGCCGACAATGGAAGCATTACATTTTGGGAAAGAAAATGGTCATCCACACAAACCACTGACCCTTGCAGTTCATACAGACACAAGGGAAGTTGCAAAACGATCGCCATCATAAGTAGTCCACATATCTGCAATAGTTTCATTTGAACATTAAGTAAAAGAAAGGAAGCACCAATAATGTTGCAGACTACCTCAGTCGACCCCCTATCATGACGCTAACCATGGTGCTCAACTCTTGTGGGCACAAGACTTCCAATTGGCCACCTCTC
Source organism: Picea engelmannii (assembly GCA_009831015.1). Taxonomy (NCBI): domain Eukaryota; kingdom Viridiplantae; phylum Streptophyta; class Pinopsida; order Pinales; family Pinaceae; genus Picea; species Picea engelmannii. The sequence continues at coordinate 96,224 of ML797878.1, forward strand.
TACAAAAGTGATCTAGAATTCGACCACATATACAATACGCTCTTGGAGAGTAAGCAAGTTCCCAATTTTCACCTCTAGGATGCCTTGCTATGTCACCTGGGACATATCTGTGTTCCTTCAAGTGAGCATGCCAAGATGATTTGGGAGGTGCACTACAGTCGGGTCGTTGGGCATTTCAGGGTCGAGAAAACCATGGAAGTACTGCAAAAGTATTTCTATTGGCCGAACCTTCGACAAGATGTTTGGAAGTACATCAAGTCCTACATTGCTTGCACCATTGCCAAACTGACCATCAGAAGCAAGGCCTTTATACTCCACTTCATACCCCTAGTTGACCTTGGGAATCCATCTCCTTGGATTACATGTCAGGCCTTTCTTTTACTAAGCATGGCAATGACTGTGTTTTTGTGGTCGTCGATAGATTCTTGAAGATGTCCATTATGATGGCCTGCAAGAATAATCTCACAGCAAAATCCACTGCTAAACTCTTCTTTGAATGAGTGTGGGTACACTTTGGGATCCCACAGTCTATCATCTCAGATCAGGACAGCAGTTTCCTCAGTACATTTTGGTCCAGGCTATGGTTGATGCTAGACACCAAGCTCACCAAGTCCACAACTTTCCATCCACAAACTGATGGCCAGATAGAGGTCGTCAACCGAATGATTTTACACATTCTGCGCATGTACAACTCAAAGCATCCACACACAGGGTATGAGAGCCTCCCTTATGTATAACACAGCTACAACAAGGATCTCCATAGCTCAACCAGCCACAACCCCTTTCAAGTGGTCTTGGGATTCCAGCCACTATGTCCCATTGACGTAGCCATGCCATTTGCGACCACTCAGGTAGTTTCAACCCATGTCCAGTATGAGGCTGACAAGGAAAAAAAATTCATTGAGCACATTCAGTACATCCGCCAACAGGTTCATGACATCTTGGACAGAGCCAATGCTAAGTACAAGCAACGACATGATCAACATCGGGTGCCACACAACTTCTAGGTGGGTGAAAAAATGTGGCTACATTTGCAAAAGGAGTGCCTCGTTGGACCTTACCACAAGATTCGCCCACTCTGATATGGGCCATACACCATCACCAAGACTGTAGGGGGAAATGCCTTTGAGCTTAGTATTCCACCATTCCTTGGTCTGCACCCAGTGTTCAATGTGGACCGCATTTGATCCTACTTTCCACCTCTACTGGACACATTTGACATGGAAGAACAACTCACACCAACAGAGTTAAACCCAGATTGCATGGAACAAGCCACAAATGATCAGATTATGGACAAACAGATCAAGAACACCCACCAGCAGAGGATCTAGCTATATCGAGTTGTCAAAGCAGGCCAACTCCTTCACCAGTGCAAGTGGCTCACCAGGGACCAAGTTCAACAAAAGTTTTCTCATCTCATGGAGGAACTCAACGCAATGGGGTCCATTGCTTCCTAAGGGGGGAAGAATGATCCAGGTGGATATTGGTGGCCAACTTCCTATTCCACTTGGACCCACACCATTTTTTCTTTTAGTTTTTCAGTTTCCTTAATTGTAGCACAATTTACTATTTTTAGCATTTTTTCGGGTCCTGAACTTCCAGAGCCGTTTTGAGGCCCTAAATGACATTTTTTGGGGATGAGTGCTTCGGTAAATATGAGTCTGTTTTGGACTCAATATTCGCTGTCAGCAGAGTATTCCTCAGATAGATCTTTTTAATTATGTATCATGTGCATCAAACGGAGTTAGTATGCCAAAGTTACGACCCCGGGAAATTGATGTACCAATTTACCCCAATGGGGCCCATATTCTGGCGTTTCATCTCCTAGGGTTAGGTTTTTGGATGTTTGGGGTTTTCCATTGTTTCTCAATAATATATAGGCCTTTGAGCCTCATTGTAACACAGATTTTAGAGGCCAGTAGCCGCCACATCTCTTCTCAGAGATAAGCTACCAGCGCCTAAGCTATTTTATTTCCATTCTGTTTGTAAGCATATTTCAATCATTTGTTGTTCATGAAATGAAGTTTTACTTCCGTTGCATCTCTGCATTTATGTGTATTTCTGTATTTCATTGTGTTCTTGCATAAATCTGGATCACATGAAGCCATAGATCAATGGATATTAACTCAAGAATTAGTCCTATGGCCTCATCCTTACGGTTTGCACATCTGGTCTTCTCAAGTGCTGATGTAGGTTTTGTTTATGTTGCCATCGCCAAATTATACATTCCTTTTCTTTTGAGTTGGAATGCGGCCTTCAAATTCCATTCAAAATAGTTGTATGGTGTGAGTATTATCACTAGACTTGATTGAAGAAGTTGCATCACCTCCATCCTTGCTATTGATTCTGAAAAGATACTGAAAACCCAGATCATGGATTCTGAGGTATGATGGAGAGTTCTATGGAAGCTATAGATATGATAAAACAACTATATATCCTAAAATATGATGTGATTTTTGGATATTTTTGGTGAGCATGAGCATCCCTATGTTATATGTCTCTGGTCAAAATTTCAACCTGACCCAAATCATGGATCTCGAGATATGACTATTTTACTGCAGAAAAATGACATCCTACCTTAGGAATGCATGCATAATAGTGATGGTCTAAAATTAGAAAGTATAAAATATAACTAGTTAGTTAACTCCCACTAAACTAGTGTGTCGAAAATAGAAATTTCTCCAACAAGAATTTCCTTTATGACATATACAATTCAACCCAACCCCCCACCTTCCTCATGAAAGTTATTTCCTGGAATATAAGAGGCCTAAATGGGAAGACCAAACATCGGCTTCTCAAGTAGTGTATATTTTACGAAAAACCCACTATTGTTATGATCCAAAAAACTAAATGCCCGCATCACCTCCTTCAAACTCTCACTTCTAGAATTTGGCCTGGCTCTCTCACTATCGCTTTGGATGCCCAAGGATCTGCGGGAGGAATGGCCCTCCTATGGAACTCCTATGAAATCCACCTCTCTCATTTCTTCTACACTAAGGGCTCACTCTCAACTCACTTTAATCTCGCAGGTTCTTCACTCTCGGGAAACCTTACCAATGTTTATGGCCCCAACCTCTGTCCTAACAAACTTCACTTTCTCTCCTCTCTTAAGCTCCTTCCTCTTATCTCTACTGACCATTGGTTTATTGGGGGAGACTTCAAATCCATCACCTCCCTCCAGGATAAACAGGGAAGCATCGAATGACTTGAGCGATATTCACACATCTTCCTAGATAACATTCTCTGCCTCAATTGCATTGACCTTGAAACCCCCAAAGGCTCCTTCACTTGGAATAATCATCGATGCAGAACACAAAAAATTGCCTCTTGTCTTCACCACTTTCTACTATCTGAGTCCCTTCTTTATGATTTTCACCCTTTAGCCACTATCCTCCCTCAGGAAGGCTTAGACCATTAGCTGATTCAACTAAACCTTGACATTCATGGGAGCCCCAAAAATTGACCATTTGGATTTGAAAGCTTCTAGTAAAAGAATCGTAATTTCCAAAAGCGCATCTCTGAATGGTGGACTACTTACTCCCCCTCCTCTCGATCAGTAATACACAAGTTCCACCAAAATCTCAAATGCATAAAGAAACAACTCAAGCTCTGGAACAAGGAAGAGTTTGGAAATTTCTTTCAAGACAAACAACAAATCATGAAGCAAATGGAACACATCCAACAAATAATGATTCAAAATGGAAGAACATATCAACTCGTACAATATGAAGAAAACCTCCAAACGTAGCTCCATGAAAGAGACTCCCAGGAAGAAATACTTTGGAAGAAAAAATCTCGAGTTCGTTGGCTAAAGGAAGGGGGAAAAAACACCAAGTTTTTCCATAGATCCATGATCGAATGCCGCCACCACAACCGAATCACCAGATTAAAATATGCCAATGGAAACTGCCTCACTGAGCATAAGGAGATAGAAAGGGAACTCACCTCCTACTTCCACAACCTCCTGTCAGAGCTGCCACTGTAAATTTTAATGACAAACATCAACAAGAAATATTTTTTCATACACTTAGCAACCTAGAGATAACTGTCTTGAATTAACTTCTGAAATGTCTCAAACCCACATTCAGAAATTTCCATAAGTAGAAATACACATTGCTAAGAAAATATGCAGCAGAAATAAACACATTGGACACCATTCAATAACCCATGAAAAATTAAGAAATTTAGGCAAATGCTAGGGAAAAACCCAATGTCGAGAAACCCAACGAAAGAGAGAGAGATCTTATTAGTATGCTTTAGGAAAGTACATTACATCAACACACTCACAATTTCCAGCCAAGAAAAATACCTCACAACAACAAATCTGTCCCACAAAATTTTTTCCTTGAAAATCATGCCCAAATCCATACAGTTGTATGACCTCCTCAAAGTTTTTCCCTAGAAATACATTCCCAACAGAGTGTTCTACGACTTGCACAGTACAGCCCAACAACAATAAGAAACCTCCAAAAATACACCTCCATTTATGTGCCAAAAGACAACCTTGAAAATCATGCCCTTTCCTTTCTGTACAGACCGTACGGATCCATACAGTACGGCCCAACAACAGAAAATAAGGACAGAACTAACACATAAAATTTTCCTTGGGATTTGTGCCCACTCTATCTTGGGAAATATGCCCACCAAGTTGCTCACTTTCCTCTCTCAATCTTTTTTCTGAAAATCTCTCTCAATCTCCTTCATTCGTTGTCTTGCACACTACCCAATGCATTCTTTTATAAATTTGAAAATGACATTTTCCCTCCAAAGTGTCTTTTCACCTTCCTTTTTCAATATCAAGGGTCATGATCCATTCCCTCCAAAATGAATCACTTAAAATATTAAAGTAATTTCACTTTATTACATAAGTTCACTTTATGAAATAAAGTCACTTTAAAATTAGAAGGTACACTTTATTAAAAAATCACTTTAATAAAAGAACCACTTTATAAAAACCCATTACAAATTTAAGTGCCTAGTAGTGTCAACATAAGGTTACATCCGCATACAATACAAAACATGCGAAGTACCTCCCGAGATAAAAAGCTAACACTCTCTCTTAGCGATGGAAGTACTCGTTTCCATCACTATCATCTAGTTCCGTCATAGTGTGCTCAATATGAGCTTCCTCTGAACCTAGAGCCATCCTCAACACCTGCACATAAGTCGAACTAGAATATCTTCTCCTAGCAACTACTCAGAACCCTGAGCTCCTAGGAGAATCCAGTTCATCCTGAGCATTGGTTCGATCACACTGGCTGAGCCTCCTGCCAATGCTCAGAAGAGACTCTCTCTCTTCTCTCAGAATGAAATACTAAATCCTTGGCACCATCAAAGTCTTAGGAGCCGCCCCATTCTCCACATTCAACGTTGAATCATACACTGAAGGTTTTTCTCACAACATATACAACCTGTCCACCTGATTACCAATCAATTGCAGCTTTATCAGGTCCACTCCCTCCCTATAGATAAAGACTTGTTCCCTGTTGAACAATATGCAATATCCTACCTCCTCCAAGGCTTATACTGAGAGAAAGTTAACCCTCAACCCTGGCACAAAGAGAACTCCATCAAGCTTGAGAAGTCCCCCATACTCAAGTTGTAATATAACACTCCCAACTCCACGTACAACTCGCACCATACCACCTTCATTTACCACATGTCGGTCAGGACCAGTCTCTGTGATATTAAGGAATACTCACCAGATTCTCGTCATGTGGCAAGAGGCTCCACTATCAACAATCCATATGATATCACCTCCAAATTCTTCGCTACCGACACTGGAAAGTAGGGTAACCAAAGAAAATTCCCTATCATACTTGGAAGAAAATTCCTCCATGGTTGTTGTAGCAGTTGTCTCAGGCCCTTTTGGTTCCTTCTTTTTCTTCTTCCTCTCAGGACAATGAGAATCAATGTGCCCCAACTAGTTGCAACAATAGCATCAGACTTTACTCAAGTCCCTTCTGGAACTTCTTTTCTTCTTTTTATTTGCACTAAGAGCAACATTCTCATCAGCTCCATCTGTCTTCTGTTCACTTTTATGAGATCCTTCTCAGACCTCCTCCCGAGTGAAATCATCCCACAGTCTGCTCTAGTCTGGTAGATGCTCATGTCCCACCACACACTTCACGAAGACTTCCCATTATTTGGTGAAGCCATTTAAGGATATCCTCACCAACTCAGAATCTAATATGACCTCTCCAACAACAACAAGCTCATCTTTCACTTGAGCTACCGGGGTAAGATAAGAAGAAACACTCTCCTCCTTCCCCATCTTGGTACCATGCATCTTAGCCTTCAAGTCCATCTTCCGGTTCTCATTATTCGCCTCAAATAAGTTCTTAAGTGCATCCCACATCTCCTTGGTTGTATTCTTCTCAGCCAAGTGTGGTATAAGGTGATCCTTCACCCCATCTTGGAAAATCCTTTGAGCCTTGGCCTCCTTGATCTCATGCAATTCCAAAGCAACATGATATGCTGCGAGAGCCACAACAACAGAGTTGACATAGTTTTAAATCTTGTTCTCCTTGAGAACAACTGACAGTTGGACCTTTCACTGCAAATAGTTGGAAATTCCATCCAACTGATCCTCAAATCTAATGCTTGCATCCATATTCCCCATCACAACTCAAGGAAAACTATCACAAACTTCCCCCCTTCAACTTTGCCCAAAAATCACACTTCCCACTGTCACTCAGAGACCAAGCTCTAATACCATGTACATTTTAATGAAAAAAATAAGTAACTAATACTTTGTCATACACTTAGAAACCTATATATAATTGTCTTGCATGAACTTCCAAAATGTCTCAAAACCACATTCAGAAATTTTCATAAGAAAAAATACACATTGCTAAGAAAATATGCAGTGGCAATAAACACAAAGGACATCATTCAATAACCCATGAAAAACTTAGAAATTTAGGCAAATTCCAGGGAAAACCCCAATGTGGGGAAACCCAATGAGAGAGAGAGAGAGAGATCTTATTATTATGCTTCATAAAATTACATTACAACAACACACTCACAATTTCCAGCCAAGAAAAATACCTCACAACAACAAATTTGTCCCTCAAATTTTTTTCCTTGAAAATCGTGCCCAAATCCGTACAGTTGTATGGCCTCCTCAAAATCTGTGCCTATAAATCCATGCCCAACAGAGTGATGTACGACATGCACAGTACGGCCTAGCAACAATAAGAAACCTCCAAAAATCTGCCTCGATTTATGTGCCAACAGACATCCTTGAAAATCGTGCCCTTTCCTTGTTGTATGGATTGTACGGATCCGTACAGTACGACCCAACAACAGAAAAAAGGACATCACTCACACATAAATTTTCCTGGGGATTTGTGCCCACTCTATCTTGAGAAATATGCCCACCAAGCTGCTCACTTTCCTCTCTCAAGCGTTTTCTGAAAATCTCTCTCGATCTCCTTCATTCGTTGTCTTGCACACTATCCAATGTATTCTTTTATAAATCGGAAAATGACCTTTTCCCTCCAAAGTTTCTTCTTTTAACCTTCCCCAACCCTAAATCCAAAAGCCAAGATCTAATCTGGCCTTTTTCAAGATCAAGGGACATGATCCATTCCCTCCAAAATGAATCACTTAAAATATTAAATTAATTTCACTTTATTACATAAGTGCACTTTATGAAATAAAGTCACTTTAAAATTAGAAGGTACACTTTATTAAAAAGTCACTTTAATAAAAGAACCACTTTATAACAACTTTATAAAAACCCATTACAAAGTTAAGTGCCTAGTAGTGTCAACATAAGGTTACATCTACATACAAGACAAAAAATGTGGAGTACCTCTCGAGCTAAAAAGCTAACAACAACAGGATCACAGAACCACCATACAAAAAATAACTCAACACATTCTGAAGTTGTTCTCCCCTGAGCACAACGAGGCCCTCATGCATTCCACTTCTCTCAAGGAAGTTGAACAAGTGGTTTTAGACATGCCCAAAAATAAAATTCCTAGTCTTGATGGCTTCACCACAAACTTCTTTCAAGCTTGTTGGTCTATAATCAAATGGGACATCTCGGCAGTGGTGCAAGGCTCTCGTTCTGACTCCAATGTCCTTCCCGCCCTCAATTCCACCTTCCTTTCCCTCATTCCCAAATAAGAGCATGTTGATAATCCTAAGAACTTCTGCCCCATATCCCTTTTCAATGTAATCTATAAACTTATAACCAAGCTTATTGCTAATCGGCTTAAACCCCTGCTCCCCACCCTCATCTCCCTGGAACAAACTAGCTATGTGGAAGGAAGGAAAATATTAGATGGAATTATCATGGCACATGAAATTTTTCAGTCCCTCAAGTTCATAAAGTCCCCTGGCATGCTTATAAAGCTAGATCTATCCAAAGCCTTTGAAAAAATAAGCTGGAAATATATCCAACACACCCTACAAGCCTTTGGTTTCTCTGGTTCCTAGATCAAATGGGTTTTATGCCTTCTCTCCACCTCTTTTTTCTCCATCCTTGTCAATGGATCTCCTTCCAACCCTTTCTCCCCTTCATGAGACATCAGGCAGGGGGACCCCATCTCCCCCTTCCTCTTTACCCTTATGGCAGAAGGAGTGGGATGAAGTATCAAAGTAGTAGTGGAAATGGAGTAGATTCCTGGCCTCCATCTCCATGAAAAGGACTAATCCGCTACGCATCAATAGTTCGTGGATGACACACTGCTAATGGCTTAGCCTATTTCCAAAGAAGCCAAATCCATCGAGAAAATCCTTGCAGACTTTTCCGAAGCCTCAGATACTTCAATCAATCTCTTCAAGTCTTAGATTTTTTTCTTTAATACTCCTCTTGTTGTCTAGGTTAATATCTCCAACATCCTTGGATTCCAATGGAGGTCCCTTCCAACCAAGTATTTGGGCATGCCTCTCGCCGAATTCAATAATTGGTGCTCCACCTGGGAATATCTGCTCTCCATAATGCACAAAAATCTTGCGAAATGGGCTTTCAGAACTCTCAATACAACAAGACGACAGGTTCTCCTCAAAGAAGTCGTTCGATCCATTCCCCTTTACCTTTTTTATTCTTTGGTTGCCCCCAAAGCTATCTTAAAGGAAATCAGAAACCTCCAAAGATCATTTATGTGGGGAGGAGATTGCAAGGAAAATAAGTGGGCTTTAGTAGCATGGGATAAGCTCTATCTCTCGAAGATTAAAGGTGGGCTAGGCCCGAGGCATACCGAATATCTTAGTGCGGTCCTGGGTGCTAAAACTTGGTGGTGATGGCTAATGGAAGGGAATACCCCCATGGTCTTATCTTTGGCATAAAAAATATTTCCCACTTATAGAGAGACAAGGCCTCATTAGACTCACATGAGACATATCAGGCTCACACATATGGAATGTAGCACGGGAAAATAAGCACCTAGTTCACTCCCATTGTTTCTGGGAAATGAGAAATGGTAGATCAACCCTCTTATGGGAGGATTCATGGCAAAAGATTCCACCCCTATCTTATAATGATAACTTCCACCAAATCGGGGACCTCATGAAAACCCAAGACTGAATCTGGATCCATCAATACTGTCTCCCCCACAAACCTGCGGAAATATGGAGAACGTAGATGCCCAAAGAAGAATGGATCCCCCATCAGCCCATTCCTAATTGGGATCCCCTTTGGCAAGAACTGTCTCAAAGGAAAATCAGAATACAACAAGGCCACGACAAACTCATGTGGTGGAACCAACAAACATGGGGGTTTTCACTCCAAGAGGTCCACAGATTGGCCACAATGTCTTACAATAACCCACCTCAAGACACATGGATCAAAAATTGGTCGCAAAATCTTTGGCCCAAAGTCTCTATCTTTCTCTAGATCCTAAGAAAACGTAATATCCTCCCTTGGGAAAACCTCCTTAAACATGGCTTCATTGGACCAACTTACTTCTTCCTCTACATGAATAATGGAGAAACAAAAGAGCACCTCCTAAACTCTTGTCCCTTCCCCGCAGAAATATGGGACTTGGCTACACTCCTATTCTGCACCTATGAAAGGAATAGGGAAAGCCTCGCCAACACTCTAACTCTTTGGACATCCAATGCCTTCACCAATCCTATTGTGAATAGAGCTTAGATCCTTCTCCCAAGCTTCCATCTTTGGGAAGTTTAGAAAGAACGAAACCATCACATTTTCATAAACACTTCTCAGGAGTCGAATGCGATTTGGACCAGAGTCAAACTCAATATCAAGGAAACCATTGACACCGATTCTTGGTTCCCCCAAGATTGGAAATGTAATCCCCAAGATTTAAGAATCCTTGAAGATATACACCTCCCTTTCCCTAGCCCCCCTCTCACCTCTTGTTTCACTCTACCCTCTCCTTCATTACCCACAACTTGGTCCCCACCCCCTTCAGGCTTCCTTAAAGTTAATTTCAATGGATCTTCTAAGGGGAATCCTGGTTCGGCCAGCTATGGCAGGGTCTTTTGCAATAATAAAGGGAACAATATTAGAATCTATGCGTCCAGAGGGATTGAATGCAACAACTCAGTGGAACTTCAAGGAATGGAAGTGGGCCTTCGCATAGCTTGCATGGAGGGATATCAACAACTCATCATGGAAGGGGACTCTCAGCTGATCATCAGAATTCTTAAGAAAATGCAAACTGACACCACTCTCAGATGCATTGCCCCTTGCTAGAGACTGGAAACAAATTTGGAGGGAGTATATCACCTTCTCTCCCAAGTCAATTCCATTATACCCTCTCACGTGAAGCATTCAACCAATAAGCTAGCTGTTAGACTCGCAAATGAAGGAATCAAAAGACCCAATGACCCCATTGATCTAAATTGGGAACATGTCCCTGATTCCCAGATCCACGTTAACCGTTATTCCCTTACTCAGGCTGACCAATCCCCCCTGTATGGGGTGTCACCGATGCATTCAAAGTGTCGGTGGGCCCCTGACTTCCCCCCTCCACCTAGCCCTTCTCACTGTAGATAGATGCATCCCTCTCTGGCTCCATTTCTACTTCTCTCTGTATGCTCATCTTTGTTGTCCCTTGCTTCCTTCCACGACTTCTCTACTCCACCATATGATGGGCGTTTCCTCCACCTCCTTGTTCTCGATTCTCACACTCTAGTTTCCCAGTTCCTCTAATATGGCTATAGGAAGCTCCTTTTGCCGAGGTTGTGGTGGCACCTCGAGCAGACCCGAAACCCAGTCGGGCTTCTGCCTAGTGGATGTAGTCGAAAAATCGGCTGACACCTACCATTTCTTCACCCCTCCAAAAATTCAAACAGAAATGTACCTGGATGATGCAGATGTTCATGTTATAAGGAGGTTCATCCCTGATTACGAGGTGGCAGAGACCACCAGTTCGTGGGTTCCTAATACTGGAACCTTCCAAGGGAGGACCTCGCAGTACTTAAAAACTGTGGGCATTTACTGGCATATGAAAACTCTGATGGGTAGGGTTCTGTTGGACCACCATGAAGCCCACTAAGAAGTTCTCCTACAACTCAGTGATGTGTAGCTCTAGGTCAAGTTGGTCGAACACAAGCTGAACCTGATTGCAGGAAAGATGGTTGACATGGACTTGTCAAATCTGGACTATGCTCAACCTCAAGTTCTAGTGGCAGAAGGAAAAACCATTAGCTAAGTTTTTATGTTGTGCCATCTGTTTTTTTTTTTAAATACCTAAGGGGTCTGGGCTTACCACCTCCATATAGACTACTAAATAAGAAAAGTAGGACATCTAGTGGAAATAGAAGATATATTTGTTTTAGTTTATCAGTTATATTCATTAGACATATCAAGCAAATTCAGAATGATAGGTTTTTTGTTGTTGGTCTGGTTTCCTTGTGGGAAGGCCAATAGTAAAACATTTTTGTATAATATCTTCTCATCAGTAATACAAAGACTCGGGATTATGGAGAAAAAAAAATGGCAAACATTACACACTATTTTTTAAATTTTATTTAGGATATTTAAGTTATGTTTTTTTATTTTATTTCAAAGTTTGCACTTCTACATAATTTTTAATGAAAAATCTATTACTTCAATAATTTGGGGTTGGAAACATTATACATCCATAATTTTTTTTACTTAATCTTTATTACAAAAATTTCGACTATCACTTTAATGTTCTCAACTATATTTTTGTGTTCCATAATATTTTTCCAAAATGTGAGCATCTATTCTTGAAGTATATCATTGGCCATTGAGACCTAGGGGTCATAAATCTGATACTAACCTAATGTGACTCCAACCTGTACAGTAAATTTATGACACATGGTCAAATTTATGACTCCCACTTCGTTTATTGGAGACTGGATAATCATCCAAATCCCTACACAATGGTTTTATTAGTATGTCAGATTCGACAAAGGGGAACATGTAGAAAATTGGGTTTTGTCCATTTTTTGCTTTGTTAGGTGGAGCTGAGGGCTGGGAGGTAGACATATATCAAAATTAGGCTCAACCCAAAGGACGCTGAGGAAATTTGTAGCTTGGAAGAGTATTTTCGACAACACATGTATTCCAATAGAGGATGAACACCTTCAATAACCACTCACATAACCAGATCAAAGATCAACACACCGATGTTTTCACGTGGTAAAATCCCTACGGGGAAACATCCACGGCCCTAGCAAACGTGGTCACTTGGAGTAGTTTATTAATGAAAAAGAAAAAGATTACAGAGAGATTTTACAATAGATTTTTTCACAATTGATCATCGACAAATGACCTTCCATGCTCTTTAAATATAGATCATGGAACATTCGAGTGTTAAGCCACAGATCAATGGTCATTAAGATCAAGGAGAGTATGAACCATCGGATCACTCTATGTCGGGAAAATATTGTGACCGTCGGATTTCCTAACTACAAAAGAAAAGAAGGAGAAGAAAATGGACCACACAAATCACTGTGAACAAGTTGTAAAGGGCCCACGGCATGCCATGAGGTATGTTTATCAAAAATGTCCTGATGATGTTTCCCGAGAATATAACCGGCACAAACACCATCTCGGCATGAAACAAAAGGAATACTAGTCACCATCTGTTGATTACATAGTTGCTGCAATGAGCGATAGTTTAGATGACCAAACCGCTCATGCCAAAGTTTTCTCAAGTCATCGCTATGAGCAACAACAAATGATGAAAAAGTTGATGACCCAAAGTTGTCAAACTTGTAAAACCTGGTAATATCATCAACAATTCCAGTTGCAAGAATATGCCTAGGATCTTTTAGATCCTTGATTACAACTTGGTGAGGTGAAAACTCTACTGTTTTACCTTCACCTGAATGAGTGATTTGATATACTGATAGAAGGTTACAAGAAAGACTTGGAACACATAATACATCATTGAAATGACCATTATCTACTTGAAATGTTCCAGATCCTACAACACTAAGAGATCTATCATCACCAACAAATATTTTCTTGGTGTTACATTCATTTAGAGCATAAAATATGGCTTTATCCTTAGCCATATAATAAGATCCTCTTGAATCAATAAGCCACTCATCAGAAGAAGAGGTAGAATTTGTGTTGAAGGAGAAACCAGAAGCAGAAAGTGCATGTCCATGAGAAGAAGAAGAAGAAGTAGAATGAATACTGATGTTGTGCTTCTTCATCACTGCTTCTAAAGCTACCATCTTCTTGAAACATTTGGACTTATCATGACCATGTTTATCACAAAAGTTGCAATGTCTATCAGTCTTCTTATTTTTATATTTTTCTCTTTTTTCACCATTAGGAGATGAAGTTGTCTGAGAGGGTTTGGGACCCTTATATTGCTTGTTGTTGTAGGGAGGATGTTGCTTCTTGGGATACTTGGGTTTATCTTTCTGTTGGGAAACTAAGGCTTTGTTAGAGGTACCTGTAGTGCTGATCACTCCAAGTTGTATCAGATTATCTTCCTCTCTAATCAAAGCAACACAAAAGTACTCAAGAGTGGGTTTTTCATAATCTTTCCCTAGAGCCTCTCTCATGGCATAAAAGGTAGATACAAACACAGAATATGCACTACCTAGCTTAGAAAGAATAATATAGATGCAACGCTCTTCCTCCATTTTTATCTTACATTATTCACATAAAATTCTGAGTGTTTTAAACTTAGATAGATAGTCTCCAAGGAAAGAAAAATCACTTGGAGTCAAGGTCAGTATTTGATTTTCTAACTGTTGTGCTAGAATAATATTGAGTTTACCAAACAGAGACTCAATATTTTCCCAAGCTTCTTTGGGGTCATCAATTTCTTGAAGGTGGTACCTTAAAGAAGGAGAGATGGACATTTTGATTAGTCCTCATGCTTCGTCACTCCTATTATCCCATTTGGCTTTCTCATCATCATCAGTAGGTGATTTTTCCTTTCCCAAGATAATCTGATACATGACTTTACTTCTTAATAAATCTTCCATGTAAGATTTCCATTGGAAGTAGTTGTTGCTGGTAAGCAAGACATTACTTGTAGAAGCCATATTAAATATGCAGATAATGTGGATTTAACACTGAAACTGATGATCTGGATGGAAATATCTTGAAAAGTTATGCAGTTTTTTAAAAAAACGACACTGAAAATGGACTTCTGATGTGAGAGTTATGCCCTTATTAAAAAAGGCATAAACGGTAACTAATTAACCACGTGATAGTGTAAGTTTCTTTATGAAGTGACCCACTTTTATAAAGAGAAGTGGGGGTCACTTTTACAATGAAGTTACTTTATAACAGAAAAGATGCATGCAAAATAAATAACTCTAAAATAAAATATTAAAGCTACTTATAGTGATTCACTTTTATACTTGAAGTGAAATACACTTTACAATTTTAGCATGATTTTTTTCAAAAAAGTAACGAAAAAGAGACTTGAACTCAAGACCTCTTACTTAATAAGGAAATTTTTAACCAAATGGTCTAGCAAAACATATTGTAATGTTCAGAAGGAGGATTGGCGGTGTTGTTGTTGTTGTTTCTTTTGAATATGGCTTTGGAGAGCGTGCTAAAAAAAACTCTTTTCACACAAGAAAAAAAAATTCACTTCTCGATGACAACAAGGGTTAGATCTCGGTTAGATTACCCGGAAGATGCACCCTTTCCTATCTATTTCTGATTTTCCGAGATCGCATAGGGTGCAGGGAAAAGAGAATACGTAGATATAAAAGAGTAGCAACCTAGAAACAAATATTATCAAACCAAAATAAAACTTTGCAGAAATTGAAAAAATGCGTATTCAAGCTTTATACCTCCGGATTTGATTGTAATGGTGGTATATTGGGAAAAAAAAAATCTTTTTGAGTGCAACAAAAAATGTTCAGGGATGAAATGAGTGCTCCAGACATAATGAAACAATCCTCTCAGCCCATAAATGTATGGAAATGATATAAAATGGAGATGAGGCAACTCAGCTTAACAATCTTGATCTACAACAGGAGTGTGTCTTCAAATAGGCTCTGATACCATGTTCGACAACATAGGTATTCCAATAGAGGATGAAAACCTTCAGTAACCACTCACATAACCAAATCAAATATCAACACACCGATTTTTTCATGTGGTAAAACCCCTATGCGGAAACATCCATGGCCCTAGCCAACACGACCACTTGGAGAAGTTTATTAATGCAAAATAAAACGATTACAGAGAGATTTTACAATAGAGTTTCTCACAATCGATCATTGACAAATGACCCTCCATGCTCTTTAAATAGATATCATGGACCAATCGGGTGTTCAGACACAAATCAATGGTCATTAAGATAGAGGAGAGTATGAACCGTCAGATCACTCTATGTCGGGAACATATCGTGACTGTCAGATTTCATAACTGCAAATGCATACTAAAGAAACACACTAAGAAACACACTTTTACCTAACGACATATTGGACCAAGTAGATCTTAACTAACTCCTACGTGTCTAAATATCCTAATAGAGTACAATGAAGCACTTGACAAAAAATGGTTGGAGATGGAGATGGAGATGAAAGCTCTTCCACATGGAGATGGAGATGGAGATTGAGCACAAAAGGATGAGAAAGTAATATTGGTTGGTCACAATATGGGAGGTGTGAATTGACTCGTATGATGGAGCAATTTCCAAAAAACATTGTTGTGGCTACATTTGTCATTTCTTTTATGCTTGTTCCCAGTACAACCCCTCTTCAGCTGATAAATGAGGTATTACTATTATATTTATATTTATATATCATTTCCCCATAGAATCCATTTTCAGAGGTATCATTGTTATTTTTATATGGTATTCTAAATTCATTTTAATTTAGAATTTATTTTATGTGTTGTCGCACATAATAGAAACAAGTTAATCAAAGGGAACTTGAATATCCTTAAGATTGGTATTTATCCATAACACGTGTGTACATAAGGATGTTGCAACTATATAGTATGCTTTAGTTTTAGAGAGGGAAATATAATTTTGTTCCTTATTGAGACAATATACTAAACAATTGCCAAGGAAAAATGCACTTTCATTGGTGCTTTTTCTATCATCAATATTTCCTTCCCATTCTGCATCTATATAAGCTCTGAGAACAAGGTATGTGTTTTTTGGATACCACAGTCTATAATAACTAGTTCCTTGTGTAATACCCCAAGACCGAGCCCTAGTTGAATTGTAAATATTTTTTATAGGATGGTGAGCCAAGTGATTATAAGCTAGGAGGCTTATGTGATGATTAGGCCGGAGAACCTAGATGCTAAAGGCCAGTGAGCCTATTTTTGTATATGTAAACACTCATATCATTAATATAATACATCATTGTGTGTAGATTGATCACGATAAAAGAGTATGGGGGACTAAACTCCACTAGGAAGGGAAAGGGAGGGCTAAGATCCTAGAAAAAGGGCTAAGCTAGAGGGCTTATCTCCAAGGGAATATTATAATATTATTATAAACTTACTTAAATTTATGGTTAAAACTTAAATCACATATTTCTAACAATTACATTAAATTTATGAAATTATGTCCACATCATTAAAACTATTTAGACCGAAAAAAGTTTTCCAAACTCAATTAATCTTTCTGTAAACAATATGGTTTCAATTTAGATTTTTAGTGACTGTCAACCTGAATATGAAGAAATAAAATCTAACATATCATATCTTAGCTAGGAGTGACTATGGTAACCAATGGGAAGCCATAAATCCAACTAATTCATGCAAAAGACTCATTTCAAATAACTTTTAAGAAACAACAAGGTTAGACAAGACATGCATACAAATACATAACAAGATTATTCTAAGATAAGTTTGCTTGGATGAATTAATAATAATAATATTAATAATTTATTTTTAAAGATAAGTAATAATAATAATTTATTTTTAAAGACATAACAAGATTATTCTAAGCTATGAAATTACATGCATAAACTAGTCACGATCTCAGGACAAAAGATAAGAAATAAGGAATTAAACTGCGTTAAAGATTTATGTTGGCACAAGAATAGTCTATAAACAAAAGAACATTCTTACAACACATGTAAACACCATAACAATCTACTGAAAATAGCAAGCTATTATCCAAAAGAGTTATTCCCTCTAACAAGATGGATGTGAAGGCTTCTCAGTATTGATTTTGAAAATAGTTCTTGAATATACAATGCTTGAAGATCCCCATTCAAAATGGGCCTCTTCCTTTACTTATAGTAATCTAAGTAACTACTTGTGGTCTCTTATTTGATTTTGCAAGAAACTTTCGCTTCTCAAATGATATTGACAAGTTTTAGAATAGGACGAAGATGATGACGATTGGCAAAAAGATAAAATAGGAGGCAATTGTAGACAAACTTGAATTTTCTATTTTTCCTCTTTTACTTGTCTTTGTCTCTCACGTAAGCTTCCCAAGCTTCATTTTGTCCTCCAAGAGATATAACCTTGTAGTACAAGATTTCTTCCAGGGTGGCTTCATGGGAGGATGAGTTGTTCGAAAGGGTTTTCATGTCCCTCTTCAAGTTATCCATGAAATCTTGGATCATAGTTTGTGTTTTGGCTAACTTAGAGAGATTCTCCTCCATCAAGGTTGTTGTCGCATATTTGGCTATCTCAATGTCCTCTTTCCTTTGCTTCATATTTTGTCGAATTTATTCAAAGAGATGATCTTTTGTCTTGGTATTTCTAAGTGGATCAATAGGAAGTAGATTTCCTTTATGTGTCAAAATGTGCACTACCTTGTGGAGTTTCATGCAGATGGCCAAGGAGCTCCTTGTTTTATTTTCATATTTATCTTTAGATTGTTGGCATTGATCAAGGGAAACACAATCAATTTTCCTTTCCCATTCCAAGGGGCATGATAGCTCGATAGGAGAATCTAGGTTCTTGATGATCCATCATTGCATATCATTCAAGCCTTCCATGGTGGAGAAAAATTGGATGTTTTTGGCCTATACCAAGCTTTGTTGAGCTATGATTTTTGCTTCCATTTGCTAGAATACTTCAAGGTGGGTGTAAATGTCTGTATTTTTCTCATTTAGCTCTGCCTTGACCCTCTAAGAACATACATGTTGATCTATATGTAGCTTAATACCTGTCTTCTTCTTATATCTCTCTACTTAGAATTTTTTTTAATCATGGTGGGTTCGTTCACGAAGGGTGTAATTTCATTAAAAAATAACTCTGCATTATACAAAACAAACCTCTCTTCTTTGTCGCATATAAATTGCATCAATAATTAACCATTTTCTTGATATATGTCGGGTTCGCAAACTTGCAGTTTTACTTGCATTTCTTTTTAGGTCCACTACAACCAAGACTTAACCATTTTCTTCATATCTTTTACATCGCGGGTTTGTGGGTTCCCTTACTCATGGATTCATCCTCGTATTTTCTCAATGCCCCCCACCACGCTACTCTTCCATTTTGTATCCCTTACCTTTTGTCATATATTTAAAGATTTATTTAATGTTATTCGTATAGAAATTAATTGATCATTGAATTATGAAAAGGTCATTATTGATTGCATACTTCTCGAGGTAATATCATTTAATTTGTATTAAATTCTCCATTGAAAAGGACTTAAATCATATTACTGAAGAAGATTTTGTTTCAATATTATAGGGAATTATATGCAGAGTTGTCTAGCTACACCAAAATGGTGATGAGAAATAATTTTTTTTGTGAAGACACACTAAACCTATTCGCACAAGACGATTACAATTTTCACTAGTCAAGGTCTTACTTTTATTTCACAACATTTCCCCTATCGGAAAGAAATAATGATACGACTTGGACATCATGTACTTCTCTAGTTGGATGTGTTCCTGAAGTTTTCAATTGCAAAGACATATTATCCTAGTGTATCGATAATTTTATTCAAAATTGAAGGGTAGTTATACTATACAACCGATCCCATATATCTTTAGCACCTTCAACTTTCAGGAAGATGTTTAAATGACCAGAGTTTACTATTGGATTAAAAGGAGACGAAACTAGAAGTTTCCTCAAGGAGAAGAACAATGGATTAGAGCTTCTGGAAGAATTCTTAGAAGATCCTTAAAAAATTCCATAGGATATATCCACAATTTAAATCAGTTCAATGAAAATCCCTACCGAGAAGTAGCATGGATTTTTACTAGAATTATAGGACAAGATTCTACATAAACCATTCCTTGATTTTCTCTTTAAATCTTTTATTTTACAATCCATGAACATGTGATTTTTGATTCGGGAAAAAATATTTCCACTAAATTTTCTTCACAACTGTCAGGTTTTAAAGACTCCAAGAAGTTCTACATGGCCTCCAACTTGATATGCACTATCACTTACTATCATATTTTCAAGGGATTGAACATTTAACGAAGGGTAAAATGTAACGTTGAACCAATCTGTAATGTCCCCCACCTCTTAGAGAGGTGATGAGCAGACTTAGTGGCCTGGGCACCCCCACTAGGTCATAGTCTCACACTGAGGGGGGGGGAAGTCAAGAAGTTAAAAGTTATATTTTTAAGTTGACTTAAGAAAGGAAAAGGATAAAGGAGTAAAAGATAACTCAAAAGAAGAATAGAAGATTAACCCTAGGAGTTAACCTAACTCAACAAAGAATTAGAAGGAAAAGTATAATTAAGAGGTTGGGGCGCACCTATTACTCATTCTGGTTTTGGATTAGCATTTGCTATTGCTCTTGATCATTCAGTTTGGGGTTTTTGCTGTACAAACCCTTGTGAGCAACTCAGTGGTGAAATATCCACTCACCTTGTTCCGCAGCTTGGTCTCGGGGATGAAAGGCTCCTCCACACCATTCTAGTCTTAGCCCATCTCCATCTAGCGCTTCAGAAGGTAGTAGGTTGTATTGTTCTTGTGTTTCTAGCAAGGGCACACCATCATCTAGAGGGAGGTTCGATCTAGCTTATCCTGAGGGCTTGGGGCCATTTTGACAGTTGGGATTTGTTTGCAGGGGTAGGACCATCAGTTTGAGGGATTTTCTGGAGGGTTATCATCATTCTACATTTGTTTGCAGATTGGGATGTCTTGGAGCCATAGGGAATGTCCCGTGATTTAGTAAAACTCAGATCTAGGAAGATCTTCTTGAGATTTGAGTCTGAAAATTCTCCCACAGGATTCTCATAGCTCGATCTATATTCTTGGAGAGTTTCAGAGCATTTGGAGGCCTCCTTCATCAGGGCCGAACCATCTAGGGTTTAAGTCATCCAGTGGGGTGCACCATTCAGTGGAGGAATTCAAATCTACAGGGTTTGAGAGTGGATTTGGAAATTTGGGCATCTGGGTTGTCCTTACATTTGACCGATCTATCATTTGGCATATTTCTCAGGATGATTGGACACTTTGGTAGAAGGGATGAATTATTGATGGCTTCAACATTCTAGCAGGATGTGGCACTTTCCATCTTGGAGGTTGAGCATTAGTACGGCTCAGATCTGCTTGATTCAGTCTTCATTGTATAAGCCTTTGGAGGCTTATTTTGTATTGTTGGGAGCATTTTGTAGCAACTCATATCTATTGCTTGTATGGCCATCCGAGGTTTATGCCAGATCGACCATCTATTGTATTGATCTTACATTTCTCATAATAAAAAGGTCAGATCTTTTCTTTTGCTTCTACATCTTGAATATATTGTGATCTTCATGTGTTGATGAATATTGTATGCACTTAATAACTCAATAAATCAGTAGTAGTTAGTGATTCCAGAAAAGAATTTGGCTTGGGATCATTACAGTGGTATCAGAGCTTTGATCCTCCAAACCTGTGGAGATATCGGTGCATGCAGAGGTACAGGGGAATTGTTATGGGTCAGAGGAAGAAAAACAACAGTAAAATAGAGGCAGAAATGGAAGGGTCAGGAGACGACCATGAGCCTTAGGGCTTGGCTCTCTTAGTAGCCGAATTTGGTAAATTCCAGCAAAACATGAAACACACAGAAAGCGCATTGGTTCAGCAGTTGGATGAGTATCAGGAAACCAACAAAAGGGGATAGGCCGAAATCTCTAAAACCTTGAAGAAATTTGATGAGAATCTACAGAAAATGAACGAGAACCAAACTAGGATAACTGACCTTCTGATGCAAGTAACCCATTGAGGAAAAGATCCTGATACGTATGGGAATAAAGAGGCTAGAGGGTCGGGTGGAACCCATGAGGAAGTCATATATAACCCAGAGAAAGCACTGGGATTCGAAGGAAGTCTTGGAGGTGGCACGTTCCAGGGGCAGATGGGTAGCAGGACCAATCATAGGCCATACGTGCCAGTGTTCACAGATGAACCGCTAGGCCAACACTCAGGTAGCAGAGCTAACCCTAGACCATACATGCCCACATTCATAGATGAGCAAGGGCAGCATGAACAAGTTGAAGATTTTGTGGAACAATTAGCCAGGAGTATCAGGGAATCCTACAGCTTGAATATGAAACTTCAAAGACAGATGTCCCTAGACCAATATTGTCAACTCAGGTTCAAAAACCATCCTAGGACGAACCACATGGGCAGCTTTGAGTTTGAGCGAAGGGCAGGGAATATAGAGATTCCATACTTTGATGGTACGGCTAAGATGACAACACAAGCATGCGTGCAGAAGTTGGATACTTACTTGCAAATTAACCCCATGAGAGAGATGGATGCCATCAAGTTTGCCACTATGTACTTGGATGGAAAGGCCCACGACTGGTGGTACCATGGGCTCACCACACTCAACCACAACCATATTGTATCCTATACATAATTCGCTTAGAGGCTCAATGATGGATTTGATCTAGGAGATCCTGAGTTACATTTTTGGGAGCTCACCCAACTCAAGAAAATAGGTACGGTTGAGGCATACATTGATGAGTTCTAGAGGTTGGCAGTGATGGTGCAAGATATGTCTCCAACCAGGCTCATGATGCTCTTTATAGAAGGATTGATGGAACCCTTGAAGGTTTGGGTTAAGGCCTTCAAGCCTACCAGCCTATAGGAAGCCATTTGGAAGACGAGAGATCTGGGTCCAGCTGCTAAACCAAAATTCATACCCAGACCACCTCTTAACAATGGTGGAAGAGATCAAAGGACTCCAATAAACCAGGGAGGACGTGACCCTAAGGGTTATGACAAGGTCCGTGGTAGAATAAATGACAACACCAGGAGGGAACTGAGAAGGAAGCAACTCTGCTTCACATGCAAGGAGCCATGGAATCCCTCACACAAGTGCATGGGACTAGGACAAGTACATTACATTGAGGTCACTTAAGATGACGAAGAAGAGGATGAGTATGGTCAGATACAAAACATGGAGGCCGAAACCTTAGAGGCAGCAGAAGAGGAGGTTCCAGAACTAGACTATGCGGTTGCAGAGAAGGCTACGTTGGCATCTTTCAGCGGGGTACCCAAGTTCAACACCTTCAAGATGAGAGGGGTCTTACAAGGATAGAGAGTGTCAGTTCTGATTGATGGAGGAACTTCCCACAATTTCATTGATGCAACATTACTGAAGAGGAGGCACATACCTATAGTAGAGTTTGAAGGATTCAAAGTGGAGGTAGCAGGTGGTAGTACTATGCCCTGTAATAGATACATACTAGGTATGAAACTCACGTTGGGAAGGCATGAGTTATTTCGGGATGTGTATGTGATGGATCTTCCCGATACCAACATCATCCTAGGGGTGCAGTGGCTCGACACTTTAGGACCCATCAACACAAATTACAAGACCATGGAAATGTCCTTTGTAGAGGAAGGAGGATGAAATGTTGTGCTAAGAGGCATGATAGATAACTCTGCCAGAGTGGTCACGACCAAGAGGATGGAAGCCATCTTCAGAAGGGAAGAAATTATATATGCAGCGGAATGTAAGGCCTCAACACGGGTGGATGAGAAGGGAAAGGTGCATTACACACCAAAGATCAAAATAATCCTTGACAAGCACCAAAAAGTGTTTGGGCCGATTCCTCCAGGTGTGCCACCAAACAAGGGGTTTGAGCACATCATTGGGCTAGAAGCAGGGGCTAAGACTATTATCACCACACCCTATAGGCATCCCAAGAAGTATAAAGATGAGATAGAGAAGGCCATCAAGGAGCTTCTAGACATGGGACACATCAGACCGAGTTCAATCTCATCTGCTTCGTCAGTATTCTTGGTGAAGAAGAAGGATGGAACGATGAGAATGTGCATTGACTTCTGGGCTTTGAATAAAAAGACGATCAAATGCAGGTACCCCATAGCCAAGATTGATGAGTTGCTGGATGAGCTGCATGGAGCTATATATTTCAAAAAAATTGATCTTCACTCGGGCTACCATCAAATCAAGATGAGGGAGGAGGACATCTCAAAAACAGCCTTTAGGTGTCACTACGAACATTACGAGTTTTTGGTGATTCCCTTTGGGTTAACAAATGCCCCAGCCACATTTCATTCTTGCATGAACCATGTGTTCAACAAACAAATGAGGAAACACTTGTTGGTATTCTTTGATGACATGCTCATTTACAACAAGATCTGGGAGGAACACCTTCGACATGTGGATCAAATCATGTTAATCATGGAAGAACAGTCACTATACGCCAAGGAATCCAAGTGTGAGGTTGGAATGATAGAATTTATTTACTTGGGACACATCATAGGGGAAAAAGGGGTATAGGTACACCAAGAGAAAATAACAACCATTACGGAATGGCCTACTCTAAAAACACTCACAGAACTGAGGGGATTCCTGGGCCTATGCACATACTACAAGAAATTTGTCAAAGGGTTTTCTCAACTGTACGCACCCTTGACTGACCTGACCAAAAAGGGGTCCTTCAAATGGAATGATGAGGCCCAAGTCACGATGGAGAAAATGAAAGAGGTCATGAGCACCTGCCTAGTTCTGGCTCTTCCTGATTTCGGCATACCCTTCACTTTGGAGTGTGATTCCCCGGGGGAAGGTATAGGGGCCGTGTTGATGCAGAACATGCACCCCCTTGCTTATGAAAGCCAAAAACGCAGGGGTCTTGAACTACTTTACAACATTTACGACAAAGAAATGTTGGCTATCATGCATGCACTAGCCAAATTCAGGAAATATTTGGTAGGTGCAAGGTTTGTGGTCAAATCATACCATAACAGTCTTAAATATCTATTGGAGAAGAAGGATTTGAATGAAAGACAACAAAAATGGGTAAGTAAAATACAAGCCTATGACTTTGACATTGAATTCATCAAAGGGAAGAACAACGTAGTGCCCGATGCATTATCCATAAGGCCATCCATTTTTCCATGTTTGGTATGTCAGTCGAATGGAAGGAACACTTGATAGTGGAATATGCAAAGGATCAGTTCGCTTTTCAACTGTTGGATGGGAAAATACAGGATGACAACTTCAGGGTCATAAACGACCTCATCTATTACAAAGTCTGGATCTTTTTAGTTCCTGGATCAACTCTCAAAGCTAAGATCCTACATGCATGTCATAACTCACTAGTAGTAGGGCATCAGGGCATTAGTAAGATGTATAGGCATGTGAGAGAGAGGTTTGCATGGAAAGGCCTCAAGGAAGATGTGATGAAGCATGTCAAAGAATGCACTACATGCCAAGAAAACAAGGATGAGCACACACACCCTGCAGGACTGTTGCAGCCCCTACCTATTCCAGAGCACAAGTGGGAAAGTATATCCATGGATTTCATCATTGGGTTTCCCAGAGAACAGGGGAAATATTTCATTTTCGTGGTGGTAGATAGGTTGACGAAGTTTGCACACTTTTTTCCCATAGCCACAGACTTCAGTGCAGCACAGGTGGCTGAATTATTTTTCAGAGAGGTGTTCAGACTACACGACCTACCCAAAACCATCATCAGTGATAGGGACCACAGATTCATGAGTACGTTTTGGCAGGAGTTGTTCAGATTAGTGGGTACAAAATTGACTCCTAGTACTAGCTATCACCCTCATATGGATGGTCAGACTGAGCTAGTCAACAAATGGGTGGAAGGTTACCTTAGAAACTACGTAGCAGGACAATAGAAAGAATGGGTCAGATGGTTACATTTGGGAGAATATTGCTACAACACCACCCAACATATGTCCATTGGCATGTCACCCTTCAAAGATTTATATAGCTATGATCCTTTATCATTTGTGGAGATTGCATTTGGTGACAGTAGGGCTCCGA
>ML797878.1:122108-137306 GCA_009831015.1 Picea engelmannii
TTAGAGAGGTGATGAGGAGACTCAGTGGCCTGGGCACCCCCACTAGGTCATAGTCTCACACTGAGGGGGGGAAAGTCAAGAAGTTAAAAGTTATATTTTTAAGTTGACTTAAGAAAGGAAAAGGATAAAGGAGTAAAATATAAATCAACAGAAGAATAGAAGATTAACCCTGGGAGTTAACCTAACTCAAAAGAGAATTAGAAGGAAAAGTATAAGTAAGAGGCTAGGGTGCACCTATTAATCATTCTGGTTTTGGATTAGCATTTGCTATTGCTCTTGAGCATTCAGTTTGGGGGTTTTGCTGTACAAGCCCTTGTGAACAACTCAGTCGTGAAATATCCACTCACCTTGTTCCACAGCTTGGTCTCGAGGATGAAATTCTTCTCCACACCATTCTAGTCTCAACCCATCTCCATCTAGCACTTCATAAGGTAGCAAGACATACTGTTCTTGTGTTTCTAGCAAGGGCGCACCATCATCTAGAGGGAGGTTCGATCCAGCTTATCCTGAGGGCCTGGGGCCATTCCGATAGTTGGGTTTTGTTTGTAGGGACAAGACCATCAGTTTGAGGGATTTTCTGGAGGGTTATCATCTTTCTACATTTGTCTGCAGATTGGGACGTCTTGGAGCCATAGGGAACGTCCTGTGATTTAGTAAAACTCAGATCTAGAAATATCTTCTTGAGATCTAAGTCCGAAACTTCTCCCACGGGATTCTCATAGCCCTATCTATATTCTTGGAGAGTTTCAGAGCATTTGGAGGCCTCCTTCATCAGGGCCGAACTAGCTAGGGTTTCAGTCATCTAGTGGGGCGCACCATTGAGTGGAGGAATTCATATCTACAGGGTTTGAGAGTGGATTTGGAAATTTGGCATCTGGGTTGTCCTTACAATTGACTGATCTATCATTTGGAATATTTCTCGGGATGATTGGACACTTTTGGTAGCAGGGCCGAATTATTGAGGGCTTCAACATTCTAGCAGGACGTGGCACTTTCTAGCTTGGAGGTTGAGCATTAGTATGGCTCAGATCTGCTTGATTAAGTCTTCATTGTATATCCAGCCTTGGGAGGCTTATTTTGTATTGTCGGGAGCATTTTGTAGCAGCTCATATCTATTTCTTGTACGACCATTTGAGGTTTATGCCAGATCGACCATCTATTGCATTGATCTTACATTGCTCATAATAAAAAGGTCAGATATTTGCTTGTGCTTCTACATCTTGAATATATTGTGATCTTCATGTGTTGATGAATCTTGTATGCACTTAATAACTCAATAAATCAGTAGTAGTTAGTGATTCCAAGAAATAATTTGGCTTGGGATCATTACACGGTCACAATGTGGTATCAATCCCCGTGGAGGAAAAATGTTGCTCACATATTTCATGAAGTATATAATGAATTCATGTTTGTTTTTATGAAGATCGTATTTGGAGAAAATACATCCAGACTATCACAAGAAGCATCAAATTTTCCAGGTAAGAAGGGTATTATGGAAAAAATAGACAAATACAATATTATAAGGATCTACTACTCTCATAAAAAACCCCTTTATCTTCCTTACTATGTTCCAGACAAATTATTTGTTGTTAAAGTGGCAAGACAATACAAGTCCTCGTTGCATCTATTTTATCAGAAAAATAAGATGTAGTTTATCCCACTACCTTATAATTTCGACAAAATCTTTCTAAGAGGAACTGTTAAAATTGATGAATATGCTACACAATTTGATGAATATAATATGAAATTTGCAAAAGATATTAAGGGATTTGACTTTAATCATCTTTTTCATGATGACATGGTATTAGTTGGATTCAATAATACACTTATTAATACTTTATATTTTGAGAAGAAGACATATACCACCATGATCCTCCAACTGAATGCATTGAAAGGAAAGCAAGTGATATTGAAACAATCATAAGTACCAGAAATCAATATAAGCATAATCGATAACCCTCTAATGAAACGACTTCTCAGTCTCCTATTATTTCCCAAAACATAACTCTATCTAAAAAGAACTCTCGATCTACAACATATCAACATAATATTCTTTAATGAATAATTCAGATGATGGAGGTGTTAAAAACCATCCTAAGGGAAAATTGGAAAAGTGTCATAAATTGTAAGTAAAAAGAAAGAGGACCAATTCTCAGCAAGAAATTGAAGAGCACATACTTGAAAGCGAGATCCTTCTCAAAGACATGGATTTAGACATTGATATAGAAAATATCCATTTCCATGATGATGAATAACAAGTACAAGAAAATATACAATAGACGGTCAAACCTGCTATTCAATATGAAGAGTTTTCAAAATAAGGATAATTTTTCGTACATAATGCCTTATTTGATAAAGATTCAAGAAAAAATATTTTTGAAAGAACCCTTTTAAAAAATAAAAAGGGAAAAACTTGTTTTACATTGAACCTGTTGATTAATTGGGTTGTTTTTCATTGATGTAAACCCTTGAAGAAAGTCCGGTAGTGAATTCTGGTAGCACAAAGGTTTGGGTAATGGACCCAAGTTTGTTTTATGTATAATGGTATGAGTTTTGATATATTTGCAAGTAAGACTATTCTATATGGATAGTACAAGTCATGCCATTTCCGGTGGTATGTCGAACGTCACATAACTCCTCACAGTTTGAGAGTTATGGCCTTACGAAGTTGAAGGAACCTCATATGATTGGCTTGAAACCCCAAAAGGTCAAAGTCAAAGTGTTTGCAAAGAAGAAATTATTTAAATAATAAAGTGAAGTGACAAAGTCAAAGATGATTATTTAAATAATAAAGTGAAGTGACAAAGTCAAATTGGATTAGTTAAATAATAAAGTGAATTGACAAAGTCAAAGAGGAGTATTTAAATAATAAAGTGAAGTGACAAAATCAAAGAGGATTATTTAAATAATAAAGTGAAGTGACAAAGTCAAGGAGGATTATTTAAATAGTAAAGTAAATGGAGAACTTTCTAATTATGGAAAGTGGCTATAAGAAGGTTAACCCTAAAATGAGGAAAATGGGTTAAGTGGTCAAGTGGCTATTGGATACATGGAAAAGTGGAAATTTGGGAAAAGTTGGACATAGGTGACTATGTGGACAAAGTGGCCTAGAACATGCTTCTAAGGAAGCTACTCGGAGAGTATAAATAAGAGGCAAGACTCTCTCATTTTAATCACACTTGAGCATATTGAATATCTACAGGTGACTGAGGTAGCCAAAGGATATCTAAACCGAATTTCAGAGGGAAGGTGAAGTAAAGAAGGCTGAAATTAAAGGGAGGATAAATTCTTTTGATGATTCTTTCTAAGGTATGTTATTTATAGGTCATCTCACCATTTTCGAAATAATTTTTTTTCTAGAGTGATTCAGACTGTGAATTGGGATGCCATTGAGAAAACATATCCAAGTAGTTGTGGTACAAATTTCATCTTACGGGTTGTTGTATTTTTGGAGTTACACTCCGTGGAAAATAGGGTTTGTGGCTAGTCCTGAAACTAGTCTAAAACAGGTGTTTCAGGTAAAAACATCATAACTTCTTCCTAACAGATACAAATTCAGTAAGACCAAATGTGTTGGTTATAGTACAGTCTGTAGTATTCTGTTTAAAATTTTCAGATCCATAAAACAAATATTCCATGTGGGGCACGCTCTACAAGTTCGCTCTCTAGAATAAACCATAATTCAACAAGGTATGCCATTTTTTCTATAAATCCTTTTCTGAGAGGTTCCAAGTAGTGAAACCTGGAGGAATTTAATAAAATACATTTAAGAACATTGTATACTATTTTTAGCTCTTTATTCATTACAGGTACATAGTTATGATTATTTCAAGTTAGAGTTGTTGACTAATCCAAAACTAGTCATGTGAGACTAAAGTAAAGTTTGATAAAAATGATAGTCTCTTGTTGTTAAAGTTAAGGAATATTTGTAGGTTGAGGTACACGTTCGTTCATGGTTGATTCACTTGTTTATGATACAATTTGATTATAGATTGTTTGGTACAGGTTGGTTCATGGTTGACGCACTTGTTTATGGTACAGGTTGATTACAGGTTGAGGTACATGTTGATGCATCGTTGATACATGGTTCAGGTTATTGGTACAGGTTGTTTGGTGCAGGTTTATTGGTACAAGTTTACAGCAGTATATCTCACAGTGATAGTGTGACAATGGTTCCATCATTCTACTTATAAGTCAGGGTGGTTGGACGAGGCAAGGACAAGTGGTTGTAGCCACCTTCTGGTTGTATCTGTAGTATACAACCAGATCCAACTCACTATAACCAAATGTGTTGGTTATAGTACAGTCTGTAGTATTCTATTTAAAATTCTCAGATCCATAAAACAAATATTCCATGTGGGGCACGCTCTACAAGTTCGCTCTCTAGAATAAACCATAATTCAACAAGGTATGCCATTTTTTCTATAAATCCTTTTCTGAGAGGTTCCAAGTAGTGAAACCTTGAGGAATTTAATAAAACACATTTAAGAACATTGTATACTATTTTTAGCTCTTTATTCATTACAGGTACATAGTTATGATTATTTCAAGTTAGAGTTGTTGACTAATCCAAAACTAGTCATGTGAGACTAAAGTAAAGTTTGATGAAAATGATAGTCTCTTCTTGTTAATGTTAAGGAAGATTTGCAGGTTGAGGTACACGTTGGTTCATGGTTGATTCACTTGTTTATGATACAATTTGATTATAGATTGTTTGGTACAGGTTGGTTCATGGTTGATGCACTTGTTTATGGTACAGGTTGATTACAGGTTGAGGTACATGTTGATGCATGGTTGATACATGGTTCAGGTTATTGGTACAGGTTGTTTGGTGCAGGTTTATTGGTACAAGTTTACAGCAGTATATCTCACAGTGATAGTGTGACAATGGTTCCATCATTCTACTTATAAGTCAGGGTGGTTGGACGAGGCAAGGACAAGTGGTTGTAGCCACCTTCTGGTTGTATCTGGAGAACATAGGGGGATGTATCCTCCTTCTGGTTGTATCCAGAGAATTGGGGAGTTGGAGCTTCCCTCAGGTTGTAGACTGAGAAACTAGGGGGTTGGAACTTCCTTCTAGTTGCAGCTGGAAAACAAAGGAAGTTGGTGCTTCCAATGAATGTAATTCTTCAAGACATATAAGAAAAAGTAGTTCATGGTTTTCTCCAGCTTTGGGTTTCCACGTAAAAACACTGGTGTACTGTGTATGTGTATGATTGTTCATTTTTTCATTGTTTATTTACTCTGCAAATATTGGATGATAATGCTAAATTGATATAACAATTTCATTATATGGTTAAAAATGATTAGATTGCTCTATTGCTGATCCACCCCCCCTCTCAATAATTGAACAATTGGTATAAGAGTAGGTTCCTTCATAAATCAGTTTAACCAGTGAAAGTTAGATCATGGAGAGAAACAACATGTATAAAAATGGAATACCACAGTGTGATGGATAAAAGTATGTCTTTTGGAGCATAAGGAAGAAGACATATATACATGCATACGGATTTGAAATTTGGAAATCAATTGTATATGGATACACAACACCAACAGTTCTGCCGACAAATGACAAAGCTATGAAACTCGGTCAAAATAATTCCAAAGCCACAAATGCACTTCTGAATGGTCTTGGAGAATCGATATTCACCAAAGCTGCACATTGTAAATCCACTAAAGAGATTTGGGAGAAACTTCGAAATATTTATGGAGATTCAAAATTCAAAGCAGCAAAGCTTCAAACTTACAGAGGTCAGTTTGAAAAACTAAATATGAAGGAAGATGAGAACATTTCATCTTACTTTTTACGAGTCGATGAAACAGTAAATGAAATCTTGGGATTGGGAGAAGAAATCAAAGAATCTGTAATTGTCCAAAAGGTACTAAGATCTCTTTCTATGAGATTTGACCCTAACATATCAGCACTAGAAGAAAGAGCAGATCTAAACTCAATAAGCATGGACGAAGTACATAAAATATTCACATCATATGGAATGAGAACTGCAAAAGAAAATCCATATATAAAATAAGCATCCTTCAAATCATCCAAAAGGTCAAAGAAAAATGGAAAGAAAAAAGAAAAATAACATAGCAACATTAGTGACGCCTCGGAAGATGATGAAGAAATATCCAACTTTGTCCAAAGATTGAACAAGGGAACCAACGACAGGTATAGAGGTAAGATTCCTTTGATTTGTTTTAATTGTGATGGTATTGGTCATTTTTCTAACAAATGTCCTCATAAGAAAAAGAAAAATGATGAAGGTTACTCAAATAGAAAACAAACATATAAAGGAAAAATAACCACAAAGAAAATTTTCAAGAAAATCTTATGCACCAAAGAAGACATCTCATCATCAGATGAAGATGAAGTCAATGACAATGAGACATAAAGAGTTCTATTCATGGCAGTAGAAGAATATAATAAAGAAGACTCCGAAGAAGAATATGAAGAGGCTGAAGAAGAATACGAAGATACAGAAGTTGACTACCGAGAAGAATTCTTGTGTGCCATAGAAGTTATCAAAAGAGAAAATAAGAAAAACAAGAAACTACAAGAAAAACTAAATAGAAAGAATACACTTAGGAACTAGAACAAATGATCACAAATTTGAAGGTTCAAATTGAAGAAAATAAAAGAATTGAAGAGGCACTCAAAGAACAACTAGAAGGAAGAGACAGGATCATTGGAAATTTGGAAGTGGAAATTGCCACATTAAGAAAGGATCTTCCAAAGAAAAATATGCAAAACAGATCAAAAGTTTTGAATGACATTATCGGTAGTCAAAAACCTCATCATGACAAGTCCAGACTTGAATACAATCAGACATGAAAGGGATCAAGCTCCAAAAAAAAAAAAAAAAAACAAGAAACATGTACAAAAATCTATGTTGAAACAATCAAAGGGGATATGAAGGTATACAAAGAAAATTATAGGGACACTCCTCCATCGAGAAGATTCATATTTCAGAATCAACGACCGAAAGAAACAGATAGGCCTCATGAAGAAGAAGGATTCATAACAGTACCTACTTTCAGAAGATCTTCAACTCCCAAATATCAACCTATCTTTTTTGGTTTATGTTATGCATGCAATAATTTTGGACATAAAGTTGTGAATTGCAGAGCTAACAACATAAACATAAACAAGTTTGAAATTCATACACAAAAGGGTTATCCAAGAAGGCCTAGTGAAACACATAGAAGAATTTACAACAGGTTTGAATCTTTAAGCACTGAAGTGGAATGATACAAATGTAACAACTTTGGACACATGGCCAAAGATTGTAGAATGACAGTCCCTCCTAGAGAATCACAAAAGAACAACAACAGTCACAGATGGGAACCTCAGAAAAGGACATGGATAAGAAAGAAGAATCAATATAGCAACGCAGAATGCACACTTGTTCTACAATATAAGCAGAAGAAACGTGGTCGGTATGTTGACTGTGGCTGTTCAAAACACATGACAAGTGATAGAGACAAGTTTCTTACATTAAGAAAGGAAAGAGATGGATTAGTCTCCTTCGGAAATGATGATTCAACTAAAATCATTGGAAAAGGCACAGTCATAATTGGGAACAAGAATACCAAGGAAGAAAATGTTCTACTAATAGAAGATATGAAACATAATCTTCTAAGTGTGAGTCAAATGTGTGAAGAAGGCCATAAAGTTACTTTCGATTCACAAAAGTGTGAGATAAGAAAATAAGGTTCAGGAAAATTGATTGCAACAACTGCGAGAACTTTAAGCAACACATATGTATTAAGTGAAATTGGAAATGAAAAGTATTTCATAGGAAAGGAAGATGAAAGTTGGATATGGAATAGAAGAATTGGTGACATGTATTTTGATAACCTCATCAAAGTCAGCAAAAGGGAAACAATTAGAAAAATGCCCCAGATCGCGACCAACCAATACTTTATGCAAGCATTCTCAACAAGGAAAGCAAACAAAGACCATGTTTAAACCAAAATAATATTCAACGACAATACCACTAGAAATTGTGGATATTGATTTAGTTGGACCAATTAAAACAAAGGGTTTAAAAGGTGAGAAATAATTTATGTTATTAGTTGATGATTATACAAGAATGACTGCAGTTTTCTTTCTCAAGAATAAGTCAGAAACTTTTGAAAACTTCAAGGTTTACAAGGAAATGGTTGAAAATGAAATGGATTCAAAAATCAAATGCTTGATATCTTATAATGGAGGAGAGCTTACTTCAACGAAATTTATGGACTACTGCAACATAAATGGAATAAAAAGACAATTCTCTGTTGCTAGGACACCTCAAAATAATGGATTTGTTGAAAGAAAGAACAGGATAGTACAAGAAATGGCTCAAACAATTCTAATGGATTCCAAATTGAAAGATATATTTTGTACACATGAAGTGCATACAACGATTGACATTCAAAACAGAGTATTGCTTAGAAACAACACTAAAAAAACTCCCTATGAGCTATGGAAAGGAAAACCAACAAATGTGAAGCACTTCAGAGTTTTTGGAATCAAATGCTACATTGAAAGAGAAGATGGCAGAATGGGAAAGTTTGACTCTCGTGTGGACAAAGGAGTACTTGTTTGTTACTCAATTACAAGGAAATCATACAAGTGTTACAACCTGATATTGAACAACGTTGTGGAAAGAAACAACATAACAATTGATGAAACATGTAGACAAGAATTAAAGGAAGAAGAAAATGAATCAATGGAACAACTTTACGAAGAATAAGAATACGATGAAAAAGAAGTAGAAGGGGAATATGTAGACGATCCGACAGAAGAAAAAGAGAAAGTTCAGCAAGTGCCTCCAAAGACACCTAGCAGACAAGTACAAAACAATCATGCTTCAGATCAAATTATCGAAAACAAAGATGCAGGATTTGGGACTAGAACAAGAATCTGTTCACCAGAACAAACACACCTAGCACTCTCATCTACGATTGAACCAACCTGTTTTGAAGAGGCCAACAAGGACGAATTTAGAATAAGGCCATGGATGAAGAATTGGATCAAATAAAGAAAAATAACACTTGGGAATTGGTTCCAAGACCAAAGCATAAGAATGTGATCGACACAAAGTGGGTTTACAGGAATAAATTGAATGAAGATGTACATGTTACAAGGAACAAAGCTAGATAGGTATGTAATGGATATGCACAGGTTGAAGGAATCAACTTTGAAGAGACATTTGTCCCAGTTTCCAGAATGGAAGCAATGTGATTGCTTTTAGCTTATGCATGCTCGAAAAATATTGAAGTGTATCAGATGGACATAAAATCAACTTTTCTGAATGAGGAACTTGAAGAAGAAGTCTACATTGAACAACCAGAAGGATTTTAGTTGTAAGAGAACGTAGATTATGTGTGAAAATTAAAGAAGTCCTTCTATGGTCTAAAATAGGATCCTATATCATGGTACTCTAGACTGGATAAATATCTACAATAGGCAGGGTTCATAAAAGGAAGTGCAGACAACAACCTCTACACCAAGGTAGCTCAAGATAGTATTTTATTAATTGAAGTTTATTTTGATGATATTATTTTTGGAAGTATTGATGACAGGTTAAGCTAGAAATTTGCAAAGGACATGCATAATGAATTTGAAATTTCATTACTTGGAGAACTATCTTTCTTTCTGGGTCTTCAAATATGTCAAAGCAACCAAGGCATTTTTATTTCCCCAACCAAGTATATCATAGAAATGCTAAAGAGGTTCAAAATGGAAGATTGCAAACCAGTTATCACTCCCATGCAAACCAGTTGCAAGTTGAGAAAAGATGATGATTCAAAGTCTACATATCAAAGGAAATACAGGTCAATGGTTGGTATCCTACTATATGTGATAGCATCCAGACTATATGTAATGTAGGCAATTGGACAAGTGGAATGATTTCAAGTAGCACCAAAGGAATCACATGTATTAGCAGTGAAGAGGATTTTCAGACATCTCAAAGGAACATAATAGTTTGGATTATGGTATCCAAAAGGAAAGGATCTATCACTTATTGCCTACACAGATGCAGATTGGGAAAGTTGCATTGATGACCGACGAAGCACCACTGGAGAAACGTTCTACTTGAGTGAGTGTTTAGTATCATGACTAAGCAAGAAACAATCATCAATATCTTTATCTACAGCCGGGCAGAGTATATTGGAACAACATCATGTTGTACACAGGTTCTATGGATGAAACAAACTTTGACAGATATATAGGTTGAGTATGATGAGCCCATTCCAATATATTGTGATAATACAAGTGCCATCAATATCTCAAAGAACCCGGTGATGCACTCCAACACGAATCACATTCCAATCAAGCATCACCTTCTACGGGAACAGGTTCCAGAAAACAACATCAGAGTTGAATATGTGGGAACACAAGAACAAGTTCGAGACATATTTACAAAATTGCTTCCATGGGAAGCCTTTGAGTATCTTCGCCAGAGAATCAGAGTTATTTCTACTCCAAAATGAATTCTTTTGAATGCTTATCTTATATGTCTTAGATGTACACGAGGAACACCATAAAGATGACAGTTCAGGTTGGGAGATCAGACGAGTCAGTTAGGGGGAGAAGCCCCGAATGGAAATATACATTTTTCATTGATGACAAAGGGGGAGAGATTTATTAGATGCAGATAATAGAGGCATGGTTCCAGGGGGAGCATTGGTCACATAGATGCAGGCATGGTTCCATGGGGAGCATCAGTGATATGATTTCAATATTTCATCAAAGTGTTGCCATCAATGCCAAAGGGGGATATTGTTGATTAATTGGTTTGTTTGTCATTGATGTCAACCCTTGAAGAAAGTCTGGTAGCAAATTTTTGTAGCACAAAGGTTTGGGTAATGGACCCAAGTTTGTTTGATGTATAATGGTACGATTTTTGATATATTTGTAGGTAAGAATATTATATATGGATATTACATGTCATGCCATTTCCGGTGGTATGTGGAACGTCACATAACTCCTCACGGTTTGAGAGTTATGGTCTTACGAAGTTGAATGACCCTCATATGATTGGCTTGAAACCCCAAAAGGTCAAAGAAGTCAAATTTCTTGCAAAGTAGAAATTATTTAAATAAAAAATTGAAGTGACAAAGTCAAAGAGGATTATTTAAATAATAAAGTGAAGTCACAAAATCAAAGAGAATTATTTAAATAATAAAGTGAAGTGTCAAAGTCAAGGAGGATTATTTAAATAATAAAGTAAATGGAAAAATTTATAATCATGTAAAGTGGTTATAAGAAGGCTAACTCTAAAATGAGGAAAAGTTGGACATAGGTGATTATGTGGACAAAGTGGCTATGTGGACAAAGTGGCCTAGAAGATGCTTCTAAGGAAGCTACTTGGAGAGTATAAATAAGAGGCAAGGCTCTCTCATTTTAATCACACTTGATAATATTGAATATCTACAGGTGACTGAGGTAACCAAAGGATATCTAAGCCTAATTTTAGAGGGAAGGTGATGTAAAGAAGGCCGAAATTCAAGGGAGGATAAATTCTTTTGATGATGCTTTCTAAGGTATGTTATTTACACGTCATCTCATCATTTTCACAATAATTTTTTTTCTAGAATGATTCAGACCATGAAATTGAGAGGCCATTGAGAAAACCTATCCAAGTATCTATGGTACAAATTTAATCTTGTGGGTCGTTGTATTTTTGGATTTAAACTCCGTGGAAAATAGGGTTTGTGGCTAGTCTTGAAACTAGTCTAAAAAAGGTGTTTCGGGTAAAAACGTCATAAATTCTTCATAAAAAATCCAAATTCAATAAGACCAAATGTGTCGGTTAGAGTGCAGTCGATATTATTCTGTGTAAAATTTTCAGATCCATACAAAAAATATTCTATGCGGGGAAGGCTCTAGAAGTTCACTCTCTAGAATATTATAGAATTCAACAAGGTATGCCATTTTGCTATAACTCATTTTCTAAGAGGTTCCAAGTAGTGACACATGGAGTAATTTCATAAAACACACTGAAGAACATTATGTAATATTTTCATATCTATATTCATTACAGGTACATAGTTATGATTATTTCAAGTTAGGGTTGTTGACTAATCCAAAACTAGTCATGTGAGAGTAAAATAAAGTTTGATGAAAAGGCTAGTCTCTTGTTGTTAAAGTTAATGAAGGTTTGCATGTTGAGGTATAGGTTGGTTCATGGTTGATGCACTTGTTTATGGTACAAGTTGATTACATATTTTTTGGTACAATTTGGTGCATGGTTGATGCACTTGTTTATGGTACATGTTGATTACAGGTTGATGCATGGTTGATACATTGTTTTGGTTATTGGTACAGGTTGTTTGGTGCAGTTTTATTGGTACAGGTTTACAACAGTATATCTCACATTGATAATGTGACAATGGTTCCATCATTCTA
Organism: Picea engelmannii; assembly: GCA_009831015.1. NCBI lineage: Eukaryota > Viridiplantae > Streptophyta > Pinopsida > Pinales > Pinaceae > Picea > Picea engelmannii. The sequence continues at coordinate 134,509 of ML797878.1, forward strand.
CTCATATGTCAGGGCGGTTGGACGAGGCAAGGACAGGTGGTTGTAGCCACCTTCCAGTTGTAGCTGGAGAATATAGGGGGTTGTAGCCTCCTTCTGGTTGTAGCCAGAGAATCGGGGAGTTGGAGCTTCCCTCGGGTTGTAGCTTGAGAAACTAGGGGGTTGGAGCTTCCTTCCAGTTGCAGCTGGAAAAAAAAGGAATTTGGTGCTTCCAATTAATGTAATTATTCAAGACATATAAGAAAAAACATTCCTTAGTTTTCTCGCGCTTTGGGTTTCCACGTAAAAACACTGGTGTACTATGTGTGGGTATGATTGTTCATTTGTTCATTATTTATTTACTCTACAAATATTCGATGATAATACTACATTGATATAAAACTTGCATTATATGGTTTAAAATGATTAGATTTCTCTATTACTAATTCACCCCCCCTCTCAGTAATCCAACATAACCTTAATATGTTGCTTCCATATGGAATCACTAAGATTCATAAGGTTATAGGAAATGATTTGGATGTTTCAATAGATGATATCGAAGCTGAGAATTCCAGACTTAAAGAAAGGATAGAAGAATTAGAGTTTTCTATAATGCCTCCACCAATATTATCCACCCCTATTACAACTATTCAACCTGGCAACAATTTTGAGTAAACTCCAGAGTCAAGTATAATATTAAAAGGGACCTCAAGCTTACTTGTTGAAACCAAACATTATGTTGAAAAAAATATTAAGAAAACAATTTCTCTTGTTTTAAATACATGGGATCTAGCAAGTATATTTGTTTCTCTTGGTTCCAAGATTGAAAATACAAGAGACTATTTGAAATTTGACATTGAAAATGAGAAAGGGTTTTTGAAGGATGGACTTGCCACATTCATATATGAAGGTCTTAATTGTTAAGAACCAAATATAAATATAGCATAGAAAAACCTCAGAATAAGTACTCAACACCTTGAAAAAGAGAGAATTTCAGATAATAATCCTCTTCGAGGGGGCAACCTCCTCTCACCCCACATAAATGTTCAAGTACAAGATGATTCCAAATGAAAATGTCTCTGTGGTATATATAGGAGACTCGGAGGTATAATTACAACTAATGGAATAAAGTTGACATAAATAAAATAACATTACTAATGTAATATGCCCCAATTAAGGGGTAATGAGCCAATATTAGGGCTTAACATGCCCCTCCCCTTGAGACAAGTGTTGTCCACAATGCTTGAGTAACTCTGGATGCTTCTGTATAAATGAGATACTCTGAAATGGATCTATTCCTCAGCTGGTGAATTCTTGTGTCAGTGATGGCTTCAAGCTCCAATATGATTTTTCCTTCCTCATCAAGTTCTGGAAATATAGTTTGAACTGGGATCTTGTCACCTATAACCTTGTTTAAGCATGAAACATGGAAAACTGGGTGTACTCGTGAATATGCAGGCAACTCCAATTTGTATGACATAGTACCAATCTTTTGCAACACCTTATAAGGGCCATAGTAATTTGGTGATAATTTATTATCCTTCTTGGATTTCTTGAGGGACATCTGTTTGTATGGTTGTATTCTTAAAGACACCCAATCCCCTACTTCAAAACTTATTTCACTACGATGTTGATTTGCTTGTTGTTTCATGTGATTATGTGCCATGGTCAGGTTGTCCTTTAAGATTTGGAGAACTTGTTGTTGATGTTCGATGTGATCTTCCACTTCTTGAACCTTAGATTTTTCTTTTAGAGAAGAAGTGATGGAAGGAGGGTGGTATCCATAAAGTTCCATAAAGGGTGTCATTTTTGTTGCAGTATGAAAGGAAGTGTTATACCACCATTCTGACAAGAGTAACCATTTGAACCATTGTGTTTGTTTATGAGAGACAAAGCAATGAAGGTAGCCTTCCAGACATTTGTTCGCTATCTTGGTTTGTCCATCAGATTGAGGATGATAGGATGAACTATGAGACAATTGAGTACCCAAACAAGAAAATAATTATGTCCAAAAATGTCCAATGAATATGGGATCTCTATTACTTACAATAATCTTTGGGTTGCGATGTAGCTTTTGAACTGTCTCCATGAATGCAGTGGAAACTATACTAGCTTTGAAGGGATGAGAGAGTGCACAAAAGTGTGCGTACTTGGTCAGTCTATCAACAATCACCATGATGACACTCTTTCCTTCAGACTTCGATAACCCTATGATGAAATCCATGGAAAACTCCTCCCAACGCTGACTTGGGATGGCTAATGGTTGTAAAAGACCATGGGTCTTAATTGTTTCCACCTTATTTTGTTGGCAAACTAAACATTCTGCCACAAATCTTTGAACATCAGTTTTAAGGCCATCCCCAAAAAAATCCTTCTTGACTCTATGGTAGGTTTTCAAAAATCCCGAGTTCCCTCCTATTGGAGAGGTGTGAAATTCCAATAGTGCCTTTTGTTTGAGTTGGGAGTTCTTACATAAATATAAGATATCTTTGTACCATAGTGAATCATTTTTCCATGTAAATGTATCTGATGCACTGGAATCTTGCTGCAACCTTTGAATGAGAGTCCAAGATTTTTTGTCATTCTTCCATTCATCCCTTACCTCTATTATCTAATCGGGTTGGATGATCGAGATAGGATAGAGAAAGGCCTCAACATATTCATCCTTTCTTGAGAGTGCATCTACCACAACATTTTGCTTCCCCTTTTTATAGACGATTTCAAAATCATAACCCAATATCTTGGTTACCCATTTGTGTTGTTCTTCTAAAGATAGTCTTTGTTCCAAGAAGTATTTAAGACTATCATGATCTGTTTTGACC
>ML797878.1:158696-174275 GCA_009831015.1 Picea engelmannii
CTTAATTTTGTATGGTTTGGGTGAGTTTGCTCAGATGAATTAATAATAACAATAAATTGTTTATAAAATTAAGTTTATCTTTTAAAGTGGAGAAAGGTGTATAGATTTTTTTTTTTAATTTAAATTTGTAATTTCTTAAAAAAAAATATTTTTAAGCATAAATTTATTTAAATTTAATGGTTAAAACTTAAATTACATATTTTTCACAATTACATTAAATTTATTTTAAAGTATAAATTTATTTAAATTTAATGGTGAAAACTTAAATCACATATTTTTCACAATTACATTAAATTTATGAAATTAGGTTTACATCATTAAAACTAATTAGATTTCCAAACTCAATTAATCATTCTTTAAACAAAATGGTTTCAATTTAGTTTTTTTTAAGTGAATGTCAACTTGACTAGGAAGAAATAAAATCTAACCTATCCTATTTTAACTAGGAGTGATTATGGTAACCAAACGGAAGCCAAAATCCAACTAATCTTAATTTTACTGGTAAACTCTGCATACCCTTGAGCAACACAAAAGAACAAGTTTTCTGGTCCAATAAAACCACTACTAGTGTTAGTGCCAATGTCCCACCTTATTTGAGCTTAAATTTCATTGATGGGAATCACTGGGTGAAAGAGAGTCTATAATCTTTGGCACAACAAATCAACCATTTTTCGTTTTGTCATAGAAGTTGTAGAGAACTATGGCTTGGGTGAGTTTGGTGGGATGAATTAATAATAATAATAATAGTAATAATAATTTGTTTTTAAAGTTAAGTTTATCTTTTAAAGTTTAGAAAGGTATATATAATTTTTTTTGGATTTAAACTTGTAATATATATATATATATATATATATATATATATATATATATATATAAACTTACTAAAATTGAATGGTTAAAACTTAAATCACATATTTCTCACAATTACATTAAATTTATGAAATCAAGTCTAAGCCATTAAAACTATTTAGACCAAAAAAATGTTTTTCAAATTTAATTATTCTTTCTTTAAACAATATGGTTTCAATTTAGCTTTTTAGTGAATGTCAACCTCACTATGAAGAAATAAAATCTAACCTATAGTATCTTAACTATGAGTGACTATACTAACTAATGGAAAGCCAAAAATCCAACTAATCCTACTCATTTCAAATAACTTTTAAGAAACAACAAGGTTAGAAAAGACATGCATATAAATACATAACAAGTTTATTCTAAGATAAGTTTGTTTGAATGAATTAATAATAATAATAATAATTTATTTTTAAATTTAAGTAATAATAATAATTTATTTTTAAAAACATAACAAAATTATTCTAAGGTATGAAATTACATGCATAAACTATTCACCATCTCACGACAAAAGATAAGAAATAAGAAATTAAAGTGGAATAAAGATTTATGCTTGCACAAGAATAGTCTATAAACAAAAGAACATTCTTACAACACATGTAAACACCATAAGAATCCGCAATAACAAGCTACTATCCAAAATAGTTATTCTCTCTAAGAAGATGGTTAACCTTATATGTATTAATTTTGAAAATAGTTTTCGAATATACAATGTTTGAAGAGCCCCATTCAAAATGGGCCTCTTCCTTTACTTATAGTAATCTAAGTAACTGCTTGTGGTGTCTTATTGGATTATGCAAGAAGCAATTACAAGTCTTTTCAACTTCCCCTTCTCAAATGATATTGATAAGTTTTAGAATAGGACGAAGCTCATGACGATTGACAAAAAGACGAAATAGGAGGTAGTTGTAGACAAACTTGAATTTGCTATTTTTCCTCTTTTACTTGTCTTTGTCTCTCACGTAAACTTCCCAAGCTTTATGTTGTCCTCCGATAGATACAACCTTGTAGTGCAAGAGTTCTTCTAGGGTGGCTTCATGGGAGGATGAGTTGTTCGAAAGGGTTTTCATGTCCCTCTTCAAATTAGCCATGAAAGCTTGGATCATTGTTTGTGTTTTGGCTAACTTAGAGAGATTCTCGTCCATCAAGTCTGTTGTCACCATTTTTTCTATCTCAATGTCCTTTTTCCTTTGCTTCGTATTTTGTTGGATTTCTTCAAAGAGATGATTTTTTTTCTGGGTATTTTGAGCGGCTCAATAGGAGGTAGATTCCCTTTAGGTGTCAAAATGTGCACTTCATTGTGGACTTGCATGCAGATGACCAAGGAGATCTTTGTTTTCTTTTCATATTCATCTCTAGCTTGTTCGCATCAATCAAGGGAAACATAATAAATTTTCCTTTCCCATTTCAAGGGGCATGATAGCTCAGCCAGAGCATCGAGGTTCTCGATGATCCATCATTTCATATCATTCAAGCCTTCCCCGATGGAGACAAATTGGATGTTCTTGGTCTATACCGATCTATGTTGAGCTATGATTTGTGCTTCTAGTTGCTGGAAAACTTGAAGGTGGGCGTAAATGTTTGTATTTGTCACATTTTGCTTTTCCTTGACCCTCTAAGAACATACATGTTGATCTATATGTAGCTTAATACCTATCTTCTTCTTATATCTCTTTACTTAGAATTTTTTTTAGTCATGGCAGGTTCGTTCACGACGGGTGTACTTTCATTCCAAAAGAACTATGCATTATACAAAACACACCTCTCTTCTCTGTCGCATATAAATTGCATCAAGAATTAACCATTTTCTTGATATATGTTGGGTTCGCAGGATTGTTGACTTGCGGGTTTACCTTCTTTTCTTTTTAAGTCCTCTACCACCAAGAGTTAACCATTTTCTTCATATATTTTACATCGTGGGTTTGTGGCTTCCCAGACCCATGGATCCATCCTCATATTTTCTCAATTCTCGTTGCCTCGATACCCTCCCATTTTTTATCCCTTACTTTTATCACATATTTAAATATTTATTTAATGTTATTCCTACATAAAGTAATTGCTAATTGAATTATGAAAAGGTCGTTATTGACTGCATACTTCTTGAGGTAATATCATTTAATTTGTATTAGCTTCTCCATCGAAAAGGACTTAAGTCATATTACTGAAAATAATTTTGTTTCAATATTCCGAGGAATTATACGCAGAGTTACACAACTAAACTAGAATGGCCATGATAAAGAAGCATTTTTGTGGAGACACACTGAACCTATTCACACAAGAAGATTACAATTTTCACTAGTCAAGGTCTTACTGTTATTTTACAACATTTCCCCTATAAGAAAGAAATGATGATAAGACTTGGACATCAGGTACTTCTCTAGTTGGATGTGTTCTTGAAGTTTTCGATTGCAAAGACATAGTCTCCTAGTTCGTTGATAAGATTATTCAAAATCAAAGGGTAATTCTACTACACAATGTATCCCATATCTCTTTAGCGCCTTCAACTTTCAGGAAGATGTTTAAATGACTAGAGTTTACTATTACATTCAAAGGAGACAAAGCTATAAGTTTCTTCAAGGATAAGAACAACGTATTAGAGCTTCTGCAAGAATTCTTAGAAGATCCTTCGACAATGCCAGAGGATATATCCATAATTTAGATCAATTCATTGAGTTAATTTAAAAAATAGAGTTATGAAGAATTCATATGGTTTTGATGATATGGGCTTGGACGATCAAGCTGTGGTGATGAGGATTTCAAGAGATTGTTGTGCATTTCACAATTGCATATTTTCGGGGTATCAGGATACCGTGTTAGACAAAAGTGGGAAGCATTACTTTCAAAACTGTTACATTGAAGGTGTCGTCGATGTCATCTTTAGAAACAAAAAATCTCTCTATAAGGTAAACCAAATACAAATCATGAACAATTTTCGATTGTTCTTATGTGTCATAGTTCGACGTAGATTAAAAATAATACAATATTTTTGATTCATTGATTGCAAAACTACAAACTCAGAAGATATCCTCTCCATCGGAAGACTCTAGCTTCGTCTTTTTGCAATGCAAGTTGACAGGAAAAGGATTAATGCATCTGGGCAAGCCATGGGGACCTTACTCCACATTAGTGTTTTCTAACACTTACATGGCTGACATTATATTCCCAGAATGATGGGGAGACTGGCCCGGAAAGACTAGAAGAAGAAAGTAAGTCGTTGCTATATTATTCGATCCCTGCACTAACAACTACAATGCCATATCTCGATCTAATATTATCCATTTTCATTCACTATATCAATGTGTAGGACTATGAATTATAGCGATTTCCAGTGTTTCGGGGTTGGAGAAAGACAAAAGGAATGAGTTTCGTGATCCAATAAAATCACTTCTAGTGCTAAGGTCCTGCCATATTTGAGATTGAATTACATTGATGGGAATGACTGGGTCAAAGAGAGTCCATAATCTTTCTGGCACAACAAATCAACATCATCCAGAACCATTCTTAGTTTTGTGACAGAAGTTGTAGAGAACGTATCTTAATTTTGTATGGCTATGGCGAGTTTGATTCAATGAATTAATAATAATAATTTGTTTTTAAAGTTAAATTTAGATTTAAAAGTCTAGTAGGAAGGTGTATATATCCTTTTTTTTTATTTAAACTTGTAACTTAAAAAAAAAAAAAACATATATTCTTAACATTAAACTTACTTTTAATGGTTAAAACTTAGATCACATATTTCTCACAATTACATTAAATTTATGAAATTATGTTCACGTCATTAAAACTATTTAGACCAAAAAAAGTTTTATAAACTTAAGCAATCTTTCTTTAAACCATATGTTTTCAATTTAGCTTTTTAGTGAATGTCAACCTTATATTTTTAGTGAATGTCAACCTATTGAGGGTATAATGAAAAAATAGAATCTAACATATCTTATCTTAGCTAGGAGTGACTATGGTAATCAATGGGAAGCCAAAAATCTAGCTAATTCCTGCAAAAGACTCATTTCAAATAACTTTTAAGAAACAACAAGGTTAGACAAGACATGCATACAAATACATAACAAGATTATTCTAAGATAAGTTTTCTTGGATGAAATAATAATAATGATAATTTATTTTTAAAGTTAAGTAATAATAATAATTTATTTTTAAAGACATAACAAGATTATTCTAAGCTATGAAATTACATGCATAAACTAATCACCATCTCATGACAAAAGAAAAGAAATAAGGAATTAAACTCCAATAAAGATTTATGTTTGCACAAGAATAGTCTATAAACAAAAGAACATTCTTATAACACATGTAAACACCATAACAATTTGTTGAAAATATCAAGATACTATCCAAAAAAGTTATTCTCTCTAACAAGATTGTTATGAAGGCTTCTTGGTATTAATTTTGAAAATAGTTTCCAAATATACAATGCTTGAAGAGCCCCACTCAAAACGGGCCTCTTCCTTTACTTATAGTAATCTAAGTATCTAATTGTGGTGTCTTATTGGATTATGCAAGAAGCAATTACAAGTCTTTTCGGTTTTCCCTTCTGAAATGATATTGACAAGTTTTAGAATAGGAAAAAGTTGATGACAATTGACAAAAAGATGAAATAGGAGGCAGTTGTAGAAAAACTAGAATTTGTTATTTTTCCTCTTTTACTTGTCTTTGTCTCTAACCTAAGCTTCCCAAGCTTCATGTTGTCCTCCAATAGATACGCTTTTGTAGTACAAGAGTGTTTCTAGGATGGATTCATGGGAGGATGAGTTGTTTGAAAGGGTTTTCATGTGTCTCTTCAAGTTAGCCATGAAAGCATGGATCATTGTTTGTGTTTTGGCTAACTTAGAGAGATTCTCCTCCATCAAGTATGGTGTCACATTTTTGGCTATCACAATTTCCTCTTTCCTTTGCTTCATATTTTTTTGGATTTATTTAAAGAGATGATCTTTTGTTTGGGTATTTCTGAGAGACTCAATAGGAGGTAGATTTCCTTTATGTGTCAAAATGTGCATTGCCTTTTGGAGTTGTGTGCAAATGACCAAGGAGCTCTTTGTTTTCTTTTCATATTTATCTCTAGCTTGTTGGCATCGATCAAGGACAACATAATCAATTTTCCTTTCCCATTCCAAGGGGCATGATAGCTTAGTCGGAGCATCCAGGTCCTCGATGATCCATCGTTGCATATCATTCAAGCCCTCCCTGGTGGAGACAAATTGGATGTTCTTGGCCTATATCGAGCTATGTTGAGCTATGATTTGTGCTTCCAATTTCTGGAAGACTTGAAGGTGGGCGTAAATGTTTGTATTTGTCCCATTTAGCTCTGCCTTGAACCTATAAGAACATACTTGTTGATCTATATGTAGCTTAATACCTATGTTCTTCTTATCTCTTTACTTTGAAAATTTTTGAGTCATGGAAGCTTCGTTCATGGCGGGTATACTTTCATTCTAAAAGAACTTCACATTATACAAAACACACCTCTCTTCTTTGTTGCATATGAATTGCATCAAGAATTAACCATTTTCTTGATATATGTCGAGTTCGTGGTTCACATCCTTGCAGGTTTACTTGGTTTTCTTTTTATGTCTGCTACCACCAACACTTAACCATTTTCTTCATATCTTTTACATCGCGGGTTTGTGGGTTCCCAGACTCACGGATTCATCCTCATATTTTCTCAATGTCCGCCACCCCGCTACCCTACCATTTTGTATCCCTTATATTTTTCACATCTTTAAATATTTAATTAATGTTATTCCTATGGAAAGTAATTATTAATTGAATTTTGAAAAAGGTCGTTATTGATGGCATACTTATCGAGGTAATATCGTTTAATTTTTATCAACTTCTCCATTGAAAAGGACATAAGTCATATTATTGAAGAGGATTTTGTTTCAATATTCTAAGGAATTATACACAGAGTTGGATAACTACACTAGAACGGACATGAGAAAGAAGCAATTTTGTGGAGACACACTGAACCTATTCGCACGAGAACATTACAATTTTCACTAGTCAAGGTATTACTGATATTTCACAACATTTCCCCTATAAGAAAGAAATGATGATAAGACATGGAAATCAGGTACTTCTCTAGTTGGATGCATTTCTGAAGTTTTCGATTGCAAAAACATAGTCTCCTAGTGTGTCGATCAGTTTATTCAAAATCGAAGGGTAATTCTACTGCACAACAGATCCCATATATCTTTAGCACCTTCAACTTTAAGGAAGATGTTTAAATGACCATATTCGACTATTTCATTCAAAGGAGATGAAGCTAGAAGTTTCCTCAAGGAGAAGAACACTGAATTAGAGCTTCTGCAAGAATTCTTAGAAGATCCTTTGACAATGCTAGAGGATATATCCATAATTTAGATCATTTCATTCAAAACTCCCTACCAAGAAGTAGCATGGATTTTTACTAGAATTACAGGACAAGATTCTATAAAAACCATTCCTCATTTTTCTCTTTATATCTAATATTTTATAATCCATGAACACGCAATTTTTGATTGGGGGAAAATTATTTCCACTAAATTTCCTTCACAACTATCAAGTTTTAAAGATGCTAAGAACTTCTATATGACCTCCAACTTGATATTCACTATCACTTATTGTCATATTTTCAAGGGATTGAACATAGAAAGAAGGGTAAATTGTAGCACTGGCCCGATCACAATGTGGTATCAATCCCCGTGGAGGAAAAATGTCACTCACATCTTTTATGAATTATATAATGAATTGGTATTTGTTTTTATGAAGCTCGTTTTTGGAGAAAATACATTCAAACTATCATAAGAAGCATCAAATTTTCTAGGTAAGAAGGGGATTGTGGAAAAAATAGACAAATACAATATTATAAGGATCTACTAATCTCATGAAAAACCCCTTTATCTTCCTTACTATGTTCAAGAAAAATTATTTGTTGTTGAAGTGGAAAGACAATACACGTCCTGGTTGCATTTATTTTATGAGAGAAATAAGAAGCAGTTTATCCCACTACCTTGGAAGGTCGACGAAATGTTTCTAAGAGGAACTGTTAAAATTGATGAATATGCAACACAATTTTATCAATATAATATGAAATTTGCAAAAGAGATTAAGGGCTTTGACCCTAATAATCTCTTTCATGATCACATGGTATGAGGTGGATTTAGTAATACACTTATAAATACTTTATATTTGGAGAAGAAGATGGATACAACCATGATCCTCTAGTTGAATTCATTGAAAGGAAAGGAGGTAATATTGAAACCATCACAATTACCATAGACCAATATAAGCATAATAGAAAACCCTCTAATAAAATGAATTCTCAATCTCCTATTATTTTCCAAAACACAATGCTATCTAAAAAGAACTCTCAGTCTACAAGATATCAATAGAAAAAGTCTTCAATGAATAATTCATATGATGGAAGTGATAAAAACCATCCTAAGGGAAAATTGGAAAAGTCTCATAAATTGAAAGTAAAAATAAAGAGGACCAATTCTCATAAATAAATTGAAGAGCACATACCTGAAAGAAAGATCCTTCTCGAAGACATGGATTCAGAAGTTGATATAGAAAATATCAATTTCCCTGATGATGAAGAACGAGTACAAGAAAATATACAACAATTGGTCGAACTTGGTCAGAGTCGATGCCTTCTGTGGGAGTGTTGTCGAGTGTTGTAAATTTTTCTTTTGGTGCATGATTTGAATGCCTTCAGGTGTTGGGTCCGCACGCCTTGAGGTTCTAGTCTTGGTTCTTCAAGGCCGTTGTGTCAGGATGGGGATGTTGTTGTTGATATTATGGTAGCTACAGGAGGTATTTATCGCCATGTGTAAACCTGACGAGAATATAATACTCCAGAAAGCAAGAGAAACCCTATTGAATTGGCTAATAAGCCTAGTAGACTTTTTTGCTCAAGAAGATAATCTATATTAGGTTACTAGCCTCCAAGAGAAGAATTCATCCAAAAGAAATAATAATATGTTGAACAAACAAGTACCCAGAATGAGAAGTTGGCCCTGGCATTTAGCCATAATTACTACAAATACAGGAGGCCAGTTATCATTCTGGCAGGCAGTTTCAGTATTGCAGAGCAACACTTATGCGCACTGCAGTTGCCTAGTTTCTACACAGGTTTGGAGGAGAGATGTCGTTGTAGTTGTTGCAACTAGCAGTTACGCTTGGACTATCTCTTGGCTAGGGTTTGGACTATCTGATCAGCTCTTATTGGTTCGCTATTCTTGGGGAAAGGTGCGATACCCTTTGTTTGGCTATCTAGCCTGGGGTTTGCTTCCAAAGTGATTCTGTGTCAAGGTTAAGGTGCTCGGAGGCTGGCTTCGACCTATTGTTGGGTGACAAGGGTATTGTTAATGGTAAAACAAGTACATCCACTTATATTCTAACAGGTTATGGGCCCAAACCTCCTTCATTCAGTCTAAATGCTAGAAGGAAACATAGCCGTAAGGATATTAATCTCGTTGAAGAATTGCCACTAGGGTTTCTAGCAGGAGCAGTCACCATAGCACTGTCGCTAGGGTTATTAGCAGGTGTAGTTGCAAAAACCTTAATACTCTTGTTGAGGCACATTAAATGAAGGTATTGACCTAATCTATGGATAGATCAGTGTGCCCTAGCCTAACACATCTCTTGGTACTCTCAGAAAGCCAAGACGTGAAGTTTGAGCTTTTGGTCAAATCTAGGGTTGACCAAGTCAAAGAAGCCATGACTTACTCTATGAAGTCAAAGAACAAGTTAGATGGAGCTTCTAAATTCAGAGCATGGAAGAAAAGGATTGATCCCATCCTTGCCAAAAATAAAGTGATGGTTATTGTGAAAGGAAATATCGTGAAACCAGAGTTTGAAGAAGGGAAGGAGAAGGAACCACAGAACGTTGCAGCTATGGAGAAGTTCAAAGACGGTGACATCAATGCCATGAGTATCATAGTGGATTATATAAAATACCACTTGATACCCTACATCTCCCATATTGACTCATCGAAGAAGATGTACGATGCCCTAACAAACCTCTTCTCAGTCAGAAACATTGGACAAGTAATGAGTCCGAAGAATGAGCTCCGTGACATGAAGATAAATGATGATGACAACATAACATCATACTTTGTGAGAATATCTCAGTTAAAATATCAACTACAAGCTATTGAAAAGATCATTTCAGAGAAGGAATTGGTAAACATAGTACTCAATGGTCTTCCCAAGACATGGGATGCAGTTGCCGCAAGCATGAACAAAAGGAAGGGGTATCCTACATTTGAAGAAGTTTGGAATTGTTGTGATCAAGAAGAATCCATGATCAGTGCAAAAGAGAAACCCCAAAATAAGTACAATGATCAAGCCTTCACAACAAGATTCAAGAATTTCAGGAACAAAAGGAAGTTTGGTTGCAGGAGGAATCCAAATAAAGAGAAATACATTTTAGAAGTACAATGCTTCAACTGTCGAAAGTATGGTCACTACAAGAATCATTGTCCCGAGCTAAAGAAAAGGAAGGAGAAACACGAAGCATCAGTTTCCTAATAAAAGGAAACCATAAAGAAGACTAAACATGATGAAAGAGACTTCTTCTTCTGAAGGTAACAATACTCTTCTTAGTTCTTGTACATATCTTGTTTGCATAACTCTCTATACATATCTTGTATATCTATCTCTTAAAAGATAATATGTTCCAAGAAGAACTATATCTATGGAAGAACATGTAACATCCTACTCTGGCGCACTGAGAAAACTTATTCTTTGAGGACACTTGCTCGCAAGTGATCCAGACTATTATGATATTAAAAAATTTGTCCCTGATTATGATGCATTATGATAGATGACATGATGTTTTGCTGCATTGACATAGGCAGGTTCTATTGACTCGGTTTTACTGAGTGTGCAGGGTTTTGGACCTTGAGGATGCCGAGGCAGCGATGGAACCCCTTGGACTTTGGATTGAGTCAGGGAGTGTGCTATTTGGGTTGATTTATTTACTGTTCTATTACATTTGATTTGATGATATGATGTGGACATGTTATGACATGATTGTTGATGATGCAGGCTGACAATAGCTTGCTGACCAGACTCACATATGGAGTAAAGGGGCCACACACACGACTACCAAAGAGGTTGAGGGAGAGGTGTGGATAGCAGCGTTTCCATAGCCTACTAGCACTCCCGTCGTGGCTTGAACTGTAGGTTAACGATTACCTATTTCGAGAGGACCCATGATGCTGCGAGGGAAGACTGCGACAGTTGCTCGCGATGATTCTAAGGGGCACACAATAAGGCAGGGGCCTTATTCCTTAGAATCCCTTAGTCTCCCACAAGTTCACCTAGCGGAGTGTTGACTCCAGGGGTTATTGATGTCTACCAATCATTCAAGAGGCGAGTGGCACCCTTGGAGCACGTGGTGCATCCTGAAGGGCATGTCACGCAAAAGAAACACAAGAGGCGAGTGGCACCCTTGGAGCACGTGGTGCATCCTGAAGGGAACATCACGCAAAAGAAATACAAGAGGCGAGTGGCACCCTTGGAGCACGTGGTGCGTCCTGAAGGGCACGTCGTGCAAAGAAACACTAGAGGCAAGTGGCACCCTTGGAGCATGTAGTGCGTCTTGAAGGGCACGTCCCATTGATGATGATGAAGGAACAAACCTAGATGGCCCTACGACATTTAACACATTAAGAAATTCTTGAAAAACTTCCCTAATTAAATGTCATGCAGTTCATAATCTAAGTCCTAAGTCTAAAACTTCTCTAGGGGTAAAATTTTGTTTAACCTTAAGAAAAATTACCCTATAAAAGTAAAACAAAATAAAAATTAAACTAAAAACCACTTAAGTAATAGTTTTTAGTCTTCATAAAAATTTTGGGGTAAAATGAAGAGAGTAAGAATTTAATTAAAATCCGTGGATTTAAAATTGTAAAGAATAATTTAATTGTTTAACTTGTGAAAGTGTAAAAGATACTAAATCATTAATAAAAAGGAAAATAGGTTAATTTACGCAACTGCCATTTTTGGCTCTAATGAAAAGGGAAAAGAAGGGAATAATAAAAATTAGGAAACTAAGGAATGGAGGAAACATAATAAAGGAAAAAGGGAACTTATGGTAAAAAGCGAGTTCAACTTAGTAAAGAATCTACAATAAAGAACCTTATAAATTGAACTAAATTAGCAACTTCATTTTAGGGAAAGTATTTAAAACGTGTAAGGGAATCTAGGGACACATAGGAGTAAAAATATGAGTAACTCTAGGTGGGTGAGGGAATTAAGACAATTTAATAAATTAAAGAAAAAATTTAATGGAGAAACGTGGGGGATGGATGACACTTGTACAAAGGAGAGGCTTTAGAAGTTATTATTTAAAACTTAAATTAAATGAGATTTAGGAAAAAGATGGAAGTTCTAAAACTCTATAAAAGAAAGGGAAGAGAAGGAGGAAAGGGGGGATCGATTGTTAGCGTAACGTTATGTTGTCGGATTTGTGACTTGACTGATTACTTTTGGGGAGTTGGGATTTCCTAGCTTGGATAGGAGTGGTAGCTCGGCCTTGCGAGGCGAGCTGGGAGCTAGACATACCGTCTGGATAGTGTGTGGCCCCTTTGCGGCTTGGGGGCTAAGGGGGAAACAAAGCACCCCTAGCGTTGGCTGGGAGGTACCGGTGAGGTCTCAACGGTCGGCAAGCGGGAGCGGCATGGAGCTCAAGTGCGGGATAGCATCTTCAGGTTATTCTCCGTCGGTCATAGGTACACAAGTGCACTTATTTGTTTAAGAATAAAATGAAAATTGTTTAAAGTTGTATATGAATCCTTATGATGATAATTGATGTGTTGAATTTTGGATCATCCTGTTTCCTTGTTGTTGTTTTCTGCCCCTAGACTGTTATAACCCCGCAATCCTTTCGATGAGTTATCCTTGGCTCTGGCATTCTCTTACTATTGGATGTAATTTCTTATTGGTGTTCTTTAGGCGTTTATAAATTACGGTGGGTGTTTATATCTAACTGTGGGAGTTTTGTTTTAATGTGGGCATTTATATATGATTGTGGGCATTTATATCTGACTATGGGCGTTTTTATATATGGCTATGGGCGTTTTGTAATAATGGGGGCGTTTTTAAATATGGCTATGAGTGTATTGGCATTCCTTTTTTGTAAAATTTAGATCTGAGAATTCGTTCTGGCAATGAGTGTATTGGCATTTTCGTTTTGTAAAATTTGTTCTGAGAATTCGTTCTGGCAATGAGTGTATTGGCGTTTCCATTTTTGTAAAATTTAGTTCTGAGAATTCGTTCTGGCAATGAGTGTATTGGCATTCCGTTTTTATAAAAAAAAATTCTGAGAATTCGTTCTGGCAATGAGTGTATTGGCATTTTCGTTTTGTAAAATTTGTTCTGAGAATTCGTTCTAGCAATGAGTGTATTGGCATTCTGTTTTTGTAAAATTTAGTTCTGAAAATGTGTTCTGGCAATGGGTGTATTGGCATTCCATTTTTGTAAAATTAGGTTCTGAGAATTCGTTCTGGCAATGAGTGTATTGGCATTTTCGTTTTGTAAAATTTGTTCTGAGAATTCATTCTGGAAATGAGTGTATTGGCATTTCCGTTTTGTAAAATTTAGTTCTGAGAATTCGTTCTGGAAATGAGTGTATTGGCATTCCATTTTTGTTAATTGCGATATTGATGATTTGTCTTGTCATTAGCTTAGTAGGCATTGGTCAGCTTGCGTCGGGAGGGATGTAGACACCTTCATGTTCCTTAGAATAGTCGCCAGCCCTGAGACCTTAAATGGGAACCTGGGCTTGAGCATTTCTTATGTGTCTTGGAGGTCCTAACCATTGCAGGGTAGGACGGATGGGTAGTCAGTCTTTTTATTGTTGGTTGATTGTTGTCCATTACTGGCAAATGTCATTGTGCATCTTAGATATTTATGTTGATATCGCAGTTGTATGCGTCATGATTCGTTGTCATGCGATGACACAGAGTATAATGTCTTGTTACCCTTGTACACACGCACACAAAAAAAAATTAAAAAATTGCACTTGTTATAAGAGGTTGTCTTCGTAACGAGGAGGAACGTTACATATGGTATCAGAGCGGGTTCGACCCGCCACTTGGGAACGCTATATCTTTGGTTGACATGATTTGATTATACTGTTGCCAATTGAGTTGATTGTGTGCATGCAGGTAATCATGGTTAGAGGGCACCACGGAGGTAGACGATGGGGTGATAGGGGAGGAGGCGCGACTGATCAGGGGATCAAATTTTGCTCAATTTTCAAATTGCTCGGAATGCAATGAAAACAGTGTCATTGTGTCTGTCTCGTCTTCCTGATTCCGACGGTATATTTAATTTCTCAAACGGAGTCCGTATAGAGAAGATATCACGATCTGTTCGCCAAGCCAAACAGACAAAAAAATTAGATGTTGACTGTACCTGTATGTACAGTCCGTACAATCCGTACAGTGACGTGGCAAGGGCCGTACAGTCCGTACGATGATGTGTTGATGGTGACGTGGAAAGCAATGGTTGGTTGATGTTGGCGAATCATGGAGCGACACGTGTCTTGTTGACGGCAAATGGTATGAGGGCATGTGGCCCAATCCACGGGCGCCATGTGTCCCTCGTTGGTTGGGTTATTATTGTTGTGTAAAATGTAATGGGAGTCTGTGGGGTTCGACCCCCGGACCTCCCCCACTATATAAGCCTTGACAAACCTCCACTGACCATTATGCCGCCACATGAGTCTTGTTAGTTATGTGGTGTCAAATATATTTAACATTGTTTAATGTTTAAAGCGGAGGGGGTCGGGTCGGGGATTAGCCCCGAGCCATAGTTTTATTACACATATAACCATTGTATTATATATGGCACGGATTCATATACATAAACCAAAGTTTTTGTGTTAACATATATTATGTGGCACGCACGGTTGTACATTTGCGCGTGGGTTTCAAACATGTAGCCCGTGGTTCTATATAATATACCATGTGACCATGCCCGGAGCGGGAGGTTGGTGCGCTTATAACCGTTGGCACCTTTTACCTTAACATACGGTCGCATGCGCCATACGCCGAGGTGTCGAGGCGGTTAGGGGCTGGCATGCCCTTAACCGTCCTATGGTTTGCACCGTTGGCGCGATTGCGCCCGGTGCTAGGTTTTTGCGCTTAAAAGAGTGTGTGAGCCAAGTTCATTCAAGGAGGGTGCGAATTTTAGAACCAGAGACAACAAGCTTGAAGAGGGAGACTTCCAGGAGGCCTAACTTCTTCATTTTTCGATCGATTGAGGTGCTGAAAGAGCCCAGACAGGGGTTTTGGGACGCTGGAAAGCCATTGGAGCAGTCGGTTTGTCAGTTTGAGCATTGTAAGACATGTTTTTGAGCACTTTTTGAGAAATTAATAATAATGATCCATTAGAAGATAGACTAGGAGATGTAGCCCATAAGAGGGGTGAACTCCTTTATCAATTGTTGTGTTTTATGTCTGCTGTTCAATATTTATGTTGTTGTCTATGTGTATTTTGCATAAGTAATCCTTAATTTATGTGTTGCAAACTGATCCATTTTCTTTAATCACATGACATTTCACTTGCAATAATTATTCAAGTTTTTCAAGTCTTCTTCATTTTTAGATCAAGTTGGTATCAGAGCACTCATTTTGAAGACTTGATTGTTTGCAAGTTTTGTTTCTGATGCTCACAAGGTTGAAACTCACAAGAGGAGAAGGTCAACTTGTGGAGCCA
>ML797878.1:177931-188285 GCA_009831015.1 Picea engelmannii
GTGGTGCAAGAGCAGTTGGAAAAGAGTCAGGCCAAGTACAAAGCGAGACATGACAAGCATCGTGTTGATCATAGTTTCGAAGTTGGTGATGAAGTGTGGCTTTACATCAGCAAGGAGAGGCTTAAAGGAGAAGGTAAAAAGTTAAAACCAATTCGATATGGTCCCTTCAAAATTGTCGATAAGATTGGTAATAATGCTTTTCGTTTAGATTTGTCTCCATATATGCAGATGTATGCAGTTGTTAATGTTGAGAATTTGAAGTTGTATGAGCCTCCGTTGATTGATGATCAAGGAGATCATGTTCATATTCCTTCCATTGATGATTTTTCTCCAGAGTATCTAACATAACTGCAGGAAGACACCATGCTTGACAGAAGAATGCGAACTTCGAAGAGAGGAAATGTGGAGTATTTGCGAGTTGGTATTAAAGGGATGAATCCAAGAAAATCCAACTGGATTGAGGTTGGAAGGGTGAGGGAACTATACCCTCATCTTCACATAGACTGAGATAGTCTTTTGGAGGTCCAAAAGCTTCCCAATGGGGAGGTGTGATCAGGGGATCAAATTTTGCTCAATTTTCAAAGTGCTCAGAATGTGACGAAAACAGTGCCATTGTGTCCGTCTCGTCTTCCTGATTCCGACGGTATATTTACTTTCTCAAATGGAGTCCGTATGGAGAAGATATCGCGATCTGTTCGCCAAGCCAAACAGGAAAAAAATTTAGATGTTGATTGTATCTGTCCGTACAGTCCGTACGGTGACGTGGCAGGGGCTGTACAGTCCGTACGATGATGTGTTGATGGTGACATGGAAAGAAATGGTTGGTTGATGTTGGCGAATCATGGAGCGACACGTGTCTTGTTGACGGAAAATGGTATGAGGGCACGTGGCCCAATCCACGGGTGCCATGTGTCCCTCGTTGGTTGGGTTATTATTGTTGTGTAAAATGTAATGGGAGTCCGCAGGGTTTGACCCCCAGACCTCCCCCACTATATAAGCCTTGACAAACCTCCGCTGACCATTATGCCGCCACATGAGTCTTGTTAGTTATGTGGTGTCAAATATATTTAACATTGTTTGATGTTTAAAGCAAAGGGGGGTCGGGTCGGGTCGGGGCTTAGCCCCGACCCATAGTTTTATTACACATATAACCATTGTATTATATATGGCCCCGACCCATAGTTTTATTACACATATACCCATTGTATTATATATGGCGTGGATTCATATACATAAACCAAAGTTTTTGTGTTAACATATATTATGTGGCACGCACGGTTGTACATTTGCGCGTGGGTTTCAAACATGTAGCCCATGGTTCTATATAATATACCATGTGACCATGCCCAGACCGGGAGGTTGGTGCGATTATAACCGTTGGCACCTTTTACCTTAACATATGGTCACATGCGCCATACGCCCAGGTGTCGAGGTGGTTAGGGGCTGGCGCGCCCTTAACCGTCCTATGCTTTGCACCGTTGGCACGGTTGCGCCCAGTGATGGGTTTTTGCGCTTAAAAGAGTGTGTGAGCCAGGTTCATTCAAGGAGGGTGCGAATTGTAGAACCAGAGGCAGCAAGCTTGAAGAGGGAGACTTCCAGGAGGCCTAACGTCTTGATTTTTCGAACGATTGAGGTGCCGAAAGAGCCCAGACAGGGGTTTTGGGACGCTGGGAAGCCATTGGAGCAGTCGGTTTGTCAATTTGAGCATTGTAAGACATGTTTTTGAGCACTTTTTGAGCAATTAATAATAATGATCCATTGGAAGCTGGAACAGGAGATGTAGCCCATAAGAGGGGTGAACTCCTTTATCAATTGCTATGTTTTATGTCTGCTGTTCAATATTTATGTTGTTGTCTATGTGTATTTTGCATAAGTAATCCTTAATTTATGTGTTGCAAACTGATCCATTTTCTTTAAACACATGACATTTCACTTGCAATAATTATTCAAGTTTTTCAAGTCTTCTTCATTTTTAGATCAGCGACGCCCCCAATAGCATCCATGCCGGAGGGGTCTAACCCCCAGGGAGACGAGCAGGTTCTCGGATAGGAGAAAATAGCAGTTGGCGATGTAGTTGGGATGATGAGATCCTTTCAGCGCATGTTCAAGGCACTGATCAGTCGTTTCGACAGAGATGAGGCCAGGGTGTTGGCACCTGCTGGGGTTCTACCGCGCGCATCAACCGTTAATGGTAGCATTCACTGTGAACTCGAGAAGGTCAAATTTCCCGAGTTCTTTGGTGCCCCAGATGGCGCAGGCGCCGAGGCATGGTTGGAGAACATGGCGATGTGCTTCACACTTCGCGATTATACCTCCAACATGAAGGTCCGCATGGTGGTCTTTCAACTGAAGGGGGGCGCTCTTCTATGGTGGAAGATGCTCCTACCGCAGTTGAACATGGTCGTCGAAGATGTGTCATGGGAACTGTTCGAGGAACGGTTTCGAGAGAGGTACCTTTTAGAGGAATTCATTGAGCGTCAGCTCAATGAGTTCAACGCCTTACGACAAGGAGGTCGTACAGTGCCCGAGTACGAGGCACGCTTTATGGAGCTGCTCCAGTATGCTCTGCATCTTAACACGGAGAAACTTAAGGTCAACAGGTTCATGTTTGGCCTTAATGGTAGCCTGCATGCAAAGGTTAGGATTTTGATGCCTCAAACCTTGCATGATGTCGTCAAGAAGGCCCTCATAGCAGAGGAGGAGCTTATTAGTGGGGGTCAGACCAGGACTCCAGTGAGACCAGTAGGGTAGGTTTCATCTAGAACACGACAGCACCAGACACCAGTGAGACATACACCAAGACATTGTGGCTTCTAGAGGGGATCCACTTTCACCACACCTCGGAGACAACCGCCTCAGCAGCAGACGCCTTATCGGGGACCACAACATCAACAACAACGTCACCAACAACAACAACAGTTTAGGCCTGTTCGGAAGAACAGACCAGGGTTCCAAGCTAGTGGGCCGTCATCTTCTACTTCGGGTACCAGGACTACTGGGCCGAAGAAGGGGTGTTGGACGTGTGGGGAGCCACACTAACAACACGACTATCCTGTGGAGAGGACCAGAGAGTCCGGATCAACCAGAACCACTACAGTGGGAGATATGGACAAGGCCCATCAGATTCATGTAGTGGTGAATAACCGCTAGGCAGAGCATCAGTCGACTGTGCTTGAGATGACAGGTACTGTCATTGACTAGATTCTTAGTATTTTGATAGATCCCGGTGCTACCGAGAGTTTCATTTTTGGTGCAGCACTAAAAAGGATTAAGGTAAAGGCAATTGAACATGACGAGTTTAGCTTCGTAGAGATGGCATCGGGAGCCAAACAAAAGGTTGGAGGAACGGTTACAGGCTGTGCCCTTAACCTGGGAGAGTTTGTCACGAGGGCCAACTTATACGTCACGATCTTAGGATCTTATGATGTCATGATTGGTATGGATTGGTTGGAATCGCATGAGGCAATACTCAACTATAAGACGAAATGGTTGAGCTTGGTTGATGACGACGGACATAGACGTGTGATTGTAGGATGGAACCAGGGATTTTCCCTCAGGTTTTTCTCTTCCTTACAGTTATGGAAGAGTATGCGCAAGGGGTGCAAGATTTATGTGATCCTTGCGCTAAACGAGAAGGGAGTAGCGGAAGGTCTAGAACACCTTCCGGTGGTGAGAGAGTTTGCGGATGTGTTTCCGCAGGAGTTACCTGGGATGCCGGCGGAGAGGGAATTGGAGTTTACCATAGACCTAAATCCAGGGACTGAACTGATAGCAAGAACGCCTTATCGGATGTCCACCTCGGAGTTAAAAGAGTTGAAAATGCAACTGAAGGAGTTGTTGGACCTGGGACTGATACGTCCTAGTGTGTCACCTTGGGGTGCATTGGTTATTTTCATAAGTAAAAAGGATGGATCGTGGAGGCTTTGCATCGACTACCGTCAAATGAACAAGGCCACGATCAAGAATCAGTATCCCTTGCCGAGAATTGATGATTTATTCGATCAAATGAAGGGTGCGACGGTTTTCTCCAAGATCGATTTGCGATCAGGGTATCACCAGTTACAGATCAAGGAGGATGACGTCCCTAAGACCGATTTTAAGATGAGGTTTGGACATCACGAGTTTACTGTTTTACTGTTTGGACTGACAAATGCCCCAGGAGTATTTATGAGTTTGATGAATAGGGTGTTCCACGAGTACTTGGACAAGTTTGTCCAAGTGTTCATTGACGATATTTTGATTTAATCTCGTACGACAGAGGAGCATGACGAGCACTTGCGCTTAGTACTACAGTTTCTGCGAGAGCACAAAATGTGTGGGAAATTTTCCAAATGCTCTTTTTATCAATCGAAGATTCACTACTTAGGGCATGTCATCTCCGACGAAGGTATCGTCGTGGATCCAGCCAAGGTCGAGGTTATTATAAAATGGACTACGCCGACAAATGTCACAGAAATGCATAGATTTATGGGTTTAGTAAGATACTATCGATGGTTTGTCGAGGGATTTTCTAAGATATCAAATCCGATCATGGAATTGCAGAAGAAAAACAAGAAGTTCGTTTCGACCGAGTAATGCGCGGAAGCATTTCAGAAGCTTACAGAGTTGTTGACGACAACACTGATACTAAAGGTCCCTGACATGGATGCGAACTTCTTGGTATGCATAGATGCATCCAAGGAAGGTTTAGGCGGAGTCTTGATGCAAGACGGAAGAGTGATTGCTTACATTTTGAGGAAACTGAGAAGGCATGAGGAGAACTACGCGACGCACGATTTGGAGTTATTAGCCATCATATATGCCTTGAAGGTTTGGAGACACTACCTTGTTGGACAAAAATTTGAATTAAAGACTGACCATTGTGGACTACAACACATTTTTACGCAAAGTGACATGAACGCACGACAACGACGTTGGTCGGAATTTCTTAGCGAGTATGACTTTGAGATTTATTACATAAAAGGAACAGTGAACCGAGTGTCGGATGCTTTGAGTCGGAGACCACGCATATTTTCGGTGTTACCTCTTCAGACAAATCTACGTGAGAAGATTCTCACTTTACAGCGTGACGATGACTGGTACAAGGAGGTCGAGGGTTTTATCGAACAAAACAGCATGATGGTACCACGATATGAAGGATTTTCATTTGATAGTGATGGGTTATTGAGTTTTAGAAGTCGGATTTATGTACCGCCAAACGACAATTTGAGGATGTTGATCTTGAGCGAGGCTCATAGAGTAGTTTACATGGCTCACCCGGGAGTCACGAAGATGAGGGCATACCTTAAACCCTTATTCTTCTAGAAGGGAATGAATGCTGACATAGTCAACTATGTGGCCAGATGTCTAGAGTGCCAGCAGGTAAAGGATGAACATAGACACCCAGCAGGATTACTTCAACCACATGCCATTTCAGAATCGAAATGGGAGGTTATTTCGATGGATTTTATTGTTGGATTGCCACTGAAGGCTAGGAGACATGACTCGATTTTTGTAGTAGTAGACACTCTAACGAAGAGTGCTCACTTTATTCCTATGCATATGACATATTAGGCACCTGACATAGCTAGAGTTTTCACCAGTGAGATTGTGAGGCTGCATGGCGTGCCTACGAGGATTATATTCGATCGAGGATCGGTGTTTACTGGACAATTTTGGACGAGTTTCCAAGAGGCCTTGGGAATCCAACTTAAATTTAGTACTGCATATCACCAAGAGACTGACGGATAGACCGAACGAATGAACCAAACCTTGGAAGACATGTTGCACATGTATGTGATGGACCAACAAAAGTGTTGGGAGGAATTCTTGCCACTAGTAGAGTTCGCTTACAACAACAGTTACCAGAGCACCATTAAGATGTTGCCTTTCGAGTTTCTTTACGGGCGACTATGTCAGATTCCCTTGAGTTGGGATCGGCTTGAGGATAGGGTCCTAGTGGGACCAGAAGCGATCCAAGAAATGGAAGAGAAAATGCAAGCCATAAGACAAAGAATTAAAGAAGCGCAGGATCGACAGAAGAGTTATGCTGATGCGCACCGAGTCGACCGTAGTTACGAGGTCAGCGATCGAGTCTTCTTGTAGGTTAAACCGCATAAGAGTTCAATCAAGTTTGGAAAGGGATCTAAACTCTTTCCTAGGTTTGTGGGACCTTTCAAGATTGTGGAGAGAAAGGGGCCTGTGGCCTATCGACTAGCCTTGCCTGATTCCTTGAGGCAGATGCACGATGTTTTTCATATATCTGTTTTGAGATATTATATTAGTGATCCTACACATGTCATTGACATGAGTTCCTTGCAGGTATCGGATGAGGGAGTGCTCACGGTTGAGCCGGTCTGCATCTTAGATCATCGCGTTTGATAGTTTTGACGTCGAATGGTAGATCAGGTCAAGGTCCAGTGGGACAATTATAGTCCGCACTTGGCGACCTGGGAGGACGCATATGATATGCGCCAACAGTTTCCATTTTTGTTTGATATATAGACATATGATACTATGATACACTTATTTCGACATTTATACTATGAAACTTCGAGACGAAGTTTAGACCTAGAGGGGGTGTATGTAACATCCCGCTCTGGCACACTGAGAAAACTTATTCTTTGAGGACACTTGTTCGCAAGTGATCCAGACTATTATGATATTAAAACATTTGTCCCTGATTATGATGTGTTATGATAGATGACATGATGTTTTACTGCATTGACATAGGCAGGTGCTATTGACTCGGTTTTACTGAGTGTGTAGGGTTTTGGACCTTGAAGATGTCGAGGCATCGATGGAACCCCTTGGACTTCGGATTGAGTCAGGGAGTGTGCTATTTGGGTTGATTTATTTACTGTGCTATTACATTTGATTTGATGATATGATGTGGACATGTTCTGACATGATTTTTGATGATGCAGGTTGACAATAGCTTGTCGACTAGACTCACATATGGAGTAAAGGGGCCACACACACAACTACCAGAGAGGTTGAGGGAGAGGTGTGGATAGCAGCCCTGTAATAGCCTACTAGCACTCTCGCTATGGCTCGAACTGTAGGTTAACGATTACTTAGTTCAAGAGGACCCACGATGCTGTGAGGGCAGACTGCGACAATCGCTCGCGATGATTCTAAGGGGAACACAATAAGGCAGGGGCCTTATTCCTTAGAAGCACTTAGTCTCCCACAAGTTCACTTGGTGGAGTGTTGACTCCAGGGGTTATTGATGTCTACCAATCAGTCAAGCGGCGAGTGGCACCCTTGGACCACGTGGTGCATCCTGAAGGGCACGTCGCGCAAAAGAAACACAAGAGGCGAGTGGCACCCTTGGAGAATGTGGTGCATCCTGAAGGGCACGTCACGCAAAAGAAACACAAGAGGCGAGTGGCACCCTTGGAGCACGTGGTGAGTCCTGAAGGGCACGTCGTGCAAAAGAAACACCAGAGGCGAGTGGCACCCTTGGAGCACGTAGTGCGTCCTGAAGGGCACGTCGCATTGATGATGATGAAGGAACAAACCTAGATGGCCCTACGACATTTAACACATTAAGAAATTTTTGAACAAATTCCCTAATTAAATGTCACCCAGTTCATAATCTAAGTCCTAAGTCTAAAACTTCTCTAGGGGTAAATGTTTGTCTAACCTTAAGAAAAATTACCCTATAAAAGTAAAAAAAAAAAAAAAAATTAAACTAAAAACCACTTAAGTAATAGTTTTTAGTCTTCATAAAATTTTTGGGGTAAAATGAAGAGAGTAAGAATTTAATTAAAATCCGTGGATTTAAAATTGTAAAGAAGAATTTAATTGTTTAACTTGTGAAAGTGTAAAAGATACTAAATCATAAATAAAAAGGAAAGAAAGTTAATTTGCGCAACTGCCATTTTTGGCTCTAATGAAAAGGGAAAAGAAGGGAATAATAAAAATTAGGAAACTAAAGAATGGAGGAAACATAATAAAGGAAAGAGAGAACTTATGGTAAAAAGCGAGGTCAACTTAGTAAAGAATCTGCAATAAAGAACCTTCTAAATTGAACTAAATTAGCAACTTCATTTTAGGGAAAGTATTTAAAACTTGTAAGGGAATCTAGGGACACATAGGAGTAAAAATAGGAGTAACTCTAGGTGGGTGAGGGAATTAAGACAATTTAATAAATTAAAGAAAATAGTTAATGGAGAAACGTAGGGGGTGGATGACACTTGTACGAAGGAGAGGCTTTGGAAGTTATTATTTAAAACTTAAATTAAATGAGATTTAAGAAAAAGATGGAAGTTTTAAAACTCTATAAAAGAAAGGGAAGAGAAGGAGGAAAGGGGAGATCGGTTGTTAGCGTAACGTTACACTGTCGGATTTGTGACTTGATTGATTACTTGTGGGGAGTTGGGATTTCCCAGCTCGGATAGGAGTGGTAGCTCGGCTTTGCGAGGCGAGCTGGGAGCTAGACGTACCATATAGATAGTGTGTGGCCCCTTTGCGGCTCGGGGGCTAAGGGGGAGGCAGAGTACCCCTAGCGTTGGCTGGGAGGTGTCAGTGAGGTCTCGGCGGTCGACGAGTGGGAGCGGCACGGAGCTCAAGTGTGGGATAGCGTCTTCGGGTTATTCGCCATCGGTCACAGGTACGCAAGTGCGCTTGTTTTTTTAAGAATAAAAGGAAAATTGTTTAAAGTTGTATATGAATCCTTATGATGATGATTGATGTGTTGAATTTTGGATCATCCCAATTCCTTGTTGTTGTTTTCTGCCCCTAGACTGTTATAACCCCGCAATCCTTTCGATGAGTTATACTTGGCTCTGACATTCTCTTACTATTGGCTGCAATTTCTTATTGGTGTTCTTTAGGTGTTTATATATGAATGTGGGCGTTTTGTTTTAATGTGGGCATTTATATATGACTGTGGGATTTTATATCTGACTGTGGGCGTTTTTATGTATGGCTATGGGAGTTTTGTAATAATGGGGGCATTTTTAAATATGGCTATGAGTGTATTGCATCCTGTTTTTGTAAAATTTAGATCTGAGAATTCGTTCTGGGAATGAGTGTATTGGCATTTTTGTTTTTTAAAATTTGTTCTGGGAATTTGTTCTGGCAATGAGTGTATTGGTATTCCCGTTTTTGTAAAATTTAGTTCTGAGAATTCGTTCTGGCAATGAGTGTATTGGCATTCCGTTTTTATAAAATTTTGTTCTGAGAATTCGTTCTGGCAATGAGTGTATTGGCATTTTCATTTTGTAAAATTTGTTCTGAGAATTCGTTCTAGCAATGAGTGTATTGGCATTCCATTTTTGTAAAATTTAGTTCTAAGAATGCGTTCTGGCAATGGGTGTATTGGCATTCCGTTTTTGTAAAATTAGGTTCTGAGAATTTGTTCTGGCAATGAGTGTATTGGCATTTTCGTTTTGTAAAATGTGTTCTGAGAATTCGTTCTGGCAATGAGTGTATTGGCATTTCCGTTTTGTAAAAGTTAGTTTTGAGAATTCATTCTAGCAATGAGTGTATTGGCATTTCATTTTTGTAAAATTTAGTTCTGAGAGTTCGTTCTTGCAATGAGTGTATTGACATTTTCGTTTTGTAAAATTTGTTCTGAGAATTCGTTCTGGCAACGAGTGTATTGGCATTCCGTTTTTGTAAAATTTAGTTCTAAGAATGTGTTCCAACAATGAGTGTATTGGCATTTCCGTTTTTGTAAAATTAGTTCAGAGAATTCATTCTGCAATGGGTGTCAGGCATTTTCGTTTTGTATTGTTCTGTAATTTCGTCTCTGGCAACCTCCGTCCCTAGCAACCAAAGTTCTCCCTCCTTAAAATTTCATTGATTTCAACTAATGCAAATGGACATTGTTGTGTGGTAAAATATAGAGTTGTTTTATCGATCATTAAGAATGGATAATTTAATTACGGATGAGGCTAATGTTAATTAAATCCTTAGTTTCATTTATCGATTATTTAAGGCTCATTGAATTATGATATTTCATTTTAATGGTTGAATGTTCTTTGTTAACTTAATGCAGTTGCTTGCCCTTTCATTTAAATCTAGTTAGTTTCTAATTGGGTTAAGAAGAAATTTTGTTTTATTATAAATTGTTCGCGGGTTTGGGTTAATGAAATGGTGCATGGTTTTTATAATTGATTAGTGGGTATTGTTGTAATGGGTCTTGTTCTAATCTAAATTGAACATTGTTTAATATAATTTGAGGATTGTTCAATACTAATTGGATCTCGTTCTAATACTTCTGGGATATGGTTAAATATCATTTGAGTAGTGTCTTAATATAGTGGGGATATTGTTTATTTAATGGCCAGATCTAAATTTGTAACACTTGGACATATAGAGAGAGTGGGTGAGAAGAAGTTGTTACTCGCCTTCATTTAATCCT
>ML797878.1:188629-210504 GCA_009831015.1 Picea engelmannii
CCAATGCAATACGGTAATAGTAGTGAGTAATCTAATGAGTTAACAAGAATTCACCCTTGAAAGTTGCCTTAATGAGATAACTTTGTTAATTGCGATATTGATGATTTGTCTTGTCATTAGCTTAGTAGGAATTGGTTTGCTTGCGTCGGGAAGGATGTAAACACCTCCAAGTTCCTCAGAACAGTCGTCAGCCCTGAGACCTTAAAAGGTTAAAATCGATGGGAACCTGGGCTTGAGCATTGCTTATGTGTCTTGGAGGTCCTAACCATAGCAGGGTAGGACGGATGGGTAGTCAGTCTTTTTATTGTCGGTTGATTGTTGTCCATTACTGGAAGATGTCATTGTGCGTCTTATATCTTTATGTTGATATCGCAGTTGTATACGTCATGATTCGTCATCATGTGACGACGCAGAGTATAATGTCTTGTTACCCTTATACACACGCACACAAAAAAATAAAAATAAAATTGCACTTGTTATAAGAGGTTGTCTTCCTAACGAGGAGGAACGTTACAGAACAACAAGATAAGGATGGATATCACTATACAAGAAAGGATGAAATATATCAAACAAATCTTGTGGAGGCTATTACAAGATAAGTCGAAATCAGAATCAATCTAGAATAAACCTAGAAGAAAGAAGTCATCAATCAAGAGAAAATTGGAGAAAGACTTATGACGCTTTGCAGAAGACAATAAGGATGCAGACGAAAACATGGAGTCTCCTAGATGGAGGGAGCCGATTATATATCACCATAAAGAAGAGCACGTATTCATACAGGAAGAAATGATTAGGAGGGAGCTAATCGTACGATCCATTGAAGATGATGAAGTATATATCCATGGTAGCAAACATGAAAAGAAGTATGTGTTCAGTTCGACCTTAGAAGAAGTCTTCTTCAAAGAGAAGGCTTAAAGTATCCCTGGTTGTCCATTCACATTCATGAACCTATGATTATAGGAAAAAGTGGAATCTTTAGGGCATGGAATCTATAAAAAACTCCATGGACTTAAGAGCTAAAGAAAAACATGAAGAAGAATATGAAGATTCCAAGAAAGAAAGAGAAGCCAGAACAACCAGTCATTGTATCGAGAATCACAAGATTACCAGCCTGATATGAACTCACTAAAAGAAATCAAGCAGAGGAATTGAAAGTCGTGATGAAGAACAGTATATGGAAGACTTATGAATGAAAGCATTGTGAGATCTAGAACTAGAGGTTCTCCCAGATGGAGAGAGAAGACTATGATGATTACTTGTTCCAGTAAACCAGACATATCTCTACATGAGTCATTATATCATCTGCAACATACATGAGTTCAAATTCTACATCAGATAAATGCAAAGACTGTTCTCCAGAGCAATTGAACAAAGAGTGTATGAAGAACAACCTTAAGACTTTGAGGCATACCAGAAAGAGACCCTTGTATGTAGATGGAAAAACATAACTTGGTGGAGAACCTCTAGTGCATAGCAAAAGTGTGGTGAAGATTTTTCTATAATAGAGATATTGTATCAATATGATTACTCAGTAGATCAGATCTCGTGATGATTGAAGAAGTGCCACATGGATATGTTCCAGTGTTCCAAACAATGATATACTTTATTGATCATAGCTACATGAATCCTTCAGAGAAAAACTATTGTTCCAGACCGAAGTACATTTGAAATAAAGCATCACATTATCCGTGATGAAGTCCAGAAAGGAGAAAGTGGTTCTCCAATACATATCTCCATAGATGAGCAGATAAGCAGACATTTTAGTAAAGCTTCTATCCAAGATGAAAGAGTTTGCGTACTCAAGCTGGAGCTCATGGAGACGACTTCATTATTGAAAAAGGAAGAGATGACTCCCAGGTTGGGAGGGAGAACTGATATGTATTGATTTATGGACAATCATTTTTCAGTTTGAAAAATGGTCCAGGATGAGTAGTTTCCTTTCTAGTTCAGAAGGTGGATTAAAATTTCTGACATGCAGTGATTTCCCATTGTGGCTAACATGGGAAATGGTCCCTTCCCATTGTGGTTAACATGGGGAGTGGTCTAGGGCAGTCTCTCTTCTTGAGGGTTACTTAAGAAGACTTGCCCGCTTCGCCGGACAACGATTTCTCATTGTGGTTAACATGAGGAATGATTCATTTTTGATGTTGATACCAGACAATATTTTCTTCTTGTGGTTAACAAAGGAAATGGCCTAGATAGTCATTCCTTAGGGTGTATTCATTCTCTCTAGGTTGCACTTTGTTTAGTGCCAGAGGAATGGCCCAGGGTGGGGAATGGTCCAGGCTCAAAAATCAGGGACAAGCATTCCTTAGGTCGTATTCATTCTCTCCAGGTTACACTTTTTTTAGTGTCAGAGGAATGGCTAGGGTGGGGAATGATCCAGGCTAAAAAATTAGGACAGTTATTCTTCCTTTCTTGAGAAGAATAGTCCAGATAGCTCATCATTGATGTCTTACCTTTTGAGGGAAGATGCTCTTCTGAGAACTCACAGATGTGAGTGGAAGAATGGCCCATGTGATTTAGTTTATATCATAACATTGTTTCTGTGTAGGTTGATATCAAATGATTGTTATGAAGATTGTATGACAGTAGATATACACTACTATGGTGGATGTGTTCCACTATTTGATCAAGTACTTGTGTGTTATTTGGTGTGGTAGTGTACCATTGGATTGTAGTTATGTACTACTATGGATAGACACAGTTGTGATCTATTTTTATTTTTATTTCCTTGAAGACTATCAACAATATTGGAAATGATTATCAGCTAGATGGATGATCAAAGAACAAAAATTTCCCAGACGGAAAATGGTTCAGAACATGTACTCTTCTAGGACATATATCCAGATTATAAGAATGGATCTTGTATCACTTTGTGGTGTGAGTGACTTATCCAACATCATGTATGATTACTTAGATGAAGTATGGTTTCGAGAGATGATGCAGCTGATGAAACTGATGATGATGATGGTTCTCATGATCTAGTCATGATATAGACTATACAACTATGTTGATGCGACTGGGTGAATGGTATGTTTTGTGCTCAAGAACATTACCTGTAATACCTCCCTAGCTAGGAGGGAGTGTTGATATTATGGTAGTTGCGGGAGGTATTTACCTTCACGTGTAAACCTGACAAGAATAGAATACTCCAAGAAGCAAGAGAAACCCTAATGCATTGGATAATAACCCTAGAAGACTTGTCAGCTCAAGAAGATAATTTATATTAGGTTATTAGCCTCCAAGAGAAGAAGTCGGCTAGAAGAAATAATAATATACTGAACAGAAAAGTACCCAGAATGAGAAGTCGGCCCTGGAAGTTAACCAGAATTAATATAAATATAGGAGGCCAATCTTCATTCTGGAAGGCAGTTTCAGTATTGCAGAGCAACACTTGTGCACATTGCAATTTCCTAGTTTCTGCATAGGTTTAGTGGAGAGATGTCGTTGCAGCTGTTGCAGCTAGAAGTTACACTTGGACTATCTCTTGGCTAGGGTTTGGACTATCTGATAAGATCTTATTGGTGCGATATCCTTGGGGAAATGTGTGCTACCCTTTATTTGACTATCTAGCCTAGGGTTTTCTCTCAGAGTGATTCTCTGTCAAGGTTAAGGTGCTCAGAGGGTGGCTTCAACCTATGGTTGGGTGACAAGGGTATTGTCAATGGTAAAACGAGCACATCCACTTATATTCTAACAGTTGTCTCTTAGATTGTAGGCGTGGATGTGTTTGCGTCGGGTAGGTAGTGTTTTTATCCTTTTTGTTCTACTCATGATCCGCTCAGTTGCTTGGTTCCAGTGCATGGAGTCATAGTTTCCTGTTGCATGGACTGTGTGCTTGCATTCGTTGTCAGTGATGTGGTTAAAATATTTTTGTCATCGCCTTCTCGCCTAAAGAAAAAAAAGGGTTTTTCACTTTTTCTTTTGTCATAGTCATAACAAAGGGGTCATTACATGTGGTATTAGAGCAAGGTTCAACCGGCAACTTGGGATCACTACGGATTTCATTGATATGATTTTGATTATAATGTTTCCAATTCAGTTGACTTGTAATCGTGTAGGTAATCATGGTTAGAGGACATCGCATAGGCATACGACAGGGTGCTAGGGGAGGAGACACGATGCCTTCAGTAGCATCCACGTCAGAGGGGTCTAGCCCCTAGGGAGACAAACAGGTTGTCGGGTAGGAGTAGATAGCGGTGGGTGATGTGGTTGGAATGATGAGGTCTTTTCAGCAGATGTTTGAGGCATTGATCAACCATTTGGACATAGATGAGGCCAAGGCATTGACACACCCTCAGGGTCCACTGAATGCTCCGGTCGGTACTGGTAGCATTCACCATGAATTCGAGAAGGTCAAATTTCATGAGTTCTTTAGTGCCCCGGACGATGCAGCCACCAAGGCATGGTTGGAGAATATGGCGATGTTCTTTGCACTTTGCGACTATACCTCCAACATGAATGTCCGCATGGCGGTATTTCAACTGAAGGGGAGCACTCTTCTATGGTGGAAGACACTCCTACCACAGATGAACATGGTCGTCGAAGACGTGTCATGGGAACTATTCAAGGAATGGTTCTAAGAGAGGTACCTATCAGAGGAATTCATTGAGAGTCAGCTCAACGAGTTCAACTCCTTACGACAGGGCAGTCATACGGTACTCGAGTACGAGGCCCATTTTATAGAGGTTCTCTAGTATGCTCTGCATCTTAATACTGAGAAACTTAAGGTCAATAGGGTCGTGCTTGGCCATAATGGTAGCATTTGTGCAAAGGTTAGGATTCTGATGCCTCAAACCTTGCATGATGTCATCTAGAAGGCCCTCATAGCAGAGGAGGAGCTTATCAGTGGGGGTCAGAGAAGGACTCTAGTGAGACCAGCAGGGATGGTGTCATTTGGTGCACAAAAGCATCAGACACCAGCCATACATACGCCATGATATCGTGGCTTCCATAGGGGATCCACTTTCACTACACCTCGATGACCGATGCCTCAGCAGTGGATACCTTATCGGGGACCACATCATCAACAACAATAGCAATTTAGGACTGTTCAACAAAACAGACCAGGATTGCAAGATGATGGGCCGTAATCTTCTACTTCGGGTATCAGGATTACTGGACCGAGGAAGGGGTGTTGAACGTGTGGGGAGCCACACTGCTAGCACAATTTCCCTTTGGATAGGGCTAGAGCGTATGGACCAGCCAAACCCACTACCATGGGAGATATGGGCAAGGCCCATCAGATTCATGCAGCGATGAATAACTGCCAGGAAGAGCACTAGTCAACTATTCTCGAGACATGAGGTATCGTCGCTAACCAGAACCTTAGTATTTTGATAGATCCTGGTGCTACCGAGATTTTCATTTCTGGTGTGGCACTAAAAAGGATTAAGGTAAAGGTAGTCAAACATGATGAGTTTATCTTCGTAGAGATGGCTTCTGGAGCCAAACTGAAGGTTGATGAAAGATTTTGCAGAAGTATTCCCAGAGGAGTTACCTGGGATACCACATGAGAGGGAATTGAAGTTTACTATAGACCTAAAACCAAGGACTAAACCAATAGCGAGAACACCTTATCAGATTTCGACCCTGGAGTTATAGTAGTTGATAATGCAATTGAAGGAATTCCTGGACCTAGGATTGATATATCCAAGTGTGGCATCGTGGGGTGTGCCTTTTATTTTTATATGAAATAAGGATGGGTTGTGGAGGCTCTGCATTTACTACCGTCAATTAAACAAGGAAATGATCAATAATCAGTATCCATTACCGAGGATAGATGATCTGTTCGATCATATGAAGGGTGTGACAGTGTTCTCAAATATCTATTTGCGATCAATGTATCACCAGTTACAGATCAAGGAGGATTATGTCCCTAAGACCTCCTTTAAGATGAGGTTTGGACATTACCAGTTTATTGTTTTACCGTTTGGTCTGACAAACGCCCCAGGGTATTTATCAATTTGATGAACAAGGTGTTCCGTGAGTACTTAGACAAGTTTTTCCAAGTACTATTCATTGACAATATTTTGATTTACTCTCAGATGACAGAGGAGCATGACGAGCACTTGTGCTTGGTACTATAGTGTCTACGAGAGCACAAATTGTATGAGAAGTTGTCCAAATGCTCATTTTATCAATCGAAGATTCACTACTTAGGGCATGTCATCTCCGACGAAGGTATCGCCGTGGATCCAACAAAGATCAAGGCTATTATGGAATGGCATGTTCCGACGAATGTCATAGAAGTGCGTAGCTTCATGGGTTTAGCAGGATACTATCGATGGTTCGTTAAGGGATTTTAGAAGATATCAAATCCAGTCACGGAGTTGCAGAAGAAGAACAAGAAGTTTGTTTGGACCGAGAAATGCATGGAAGCTTTTAGGAGGCTCAAGGATCTATTCAAAATGGCACCGATACTAAAGGTCATTGACATGGACATAGGCTTCTTGGTATGCATTGATGCATCCAAGGAAGGCTTAGGCAGAGTCATGATGCAAGGCGGTTGAGTGATCACTTACATCTCGAGAAAATTGAGAAGTCATCAGCAAAACTATGCGACGCATGATTTGGAGTTGTTAGCCATTGTATATGCCTTGAAGGTTTGGAGAGACTACCTTGTTGGACGAAAATTTGAAATAAATATGGACCACTGTGGACTATAACACATCTTTACGAAAAGTGACCTGAACGCGTGACAATGACATTGGTCATAATTTCTTAGCGAGTATGACTTTGAGATTACTTACCTAAAAGGAACAGTGAACCGAGTGGCAGATGCATTGAGTCGGCGACCACGCATATTTTTGGTGTTGCCTCTTTAGACGAATCTACGTGAAAAGATTCTAACTTTACAGCGTGATGATGACTAGTACAAAGAGGTCAAGGATTTTATCGGACAAAACACAATGATGGTACAAATATTTTAAGGATTTACGATTGATGAAGATGGATTATTAAGGTTTAAAAATTAGATTTATGTACCACTGACCGATGAGTTGAGGAGCTTGATCCTAAGCGAGGCTCATAGATAAGTATACATGGCTCACCTAGGAGTCACGACGATGAGGGAAGACCTTAAATCCTTATTCGTTTGGAAGGGAATGAAGGCAGACATAGTCAACTATGTGGCTAGATGTCTAGAATGTCAACAGGTAAAGGATGAACATAGACACTGAGCAGGATTACTACAGCCACACACTATTCCAGAATCGAAATGGGATGTTATTTTGATGGATTTTATTGTTGGATTTCCACTGACGGTAAAGAGACACGACTCGATTTTCATAGTAGTAGATGCTCTGGTGAAGAGTGCTCACTTTATTCCTATGTGTAAGATGTATCAGGCGCCTGACATATCTAGAGTTTTCATCAGTGATATTGTGAGGCTACATGGCATGCCTAAGAGGATTATATCCGATCGGGGATCGGTGTTTACTGGACAATTTTGGACTAGTTTCCAAGAGGCCTTGGGAACCCAACTTAACTTCAGTACTTCGTATCACCTGGAGACTGATAGGGAGACCGAACGAACGAAATAGACCTTGGAGGACATGTTGCGCATGTATGTGATGGACCAACAAAAGCGTTGGGAAGAATTCTGGCCACTGATAGAATTTGCTTATAACAACAGTTACCAAAGCACCATTAATATGGTGCCTTTCGAGTTTCTTTACAGGTGACCATGTCAGACGCCTTTGATTTAGGATTAGCTGAAGGATAGGGTCTTAGTGAGACCATAAGTGATCCAAGAAATGGAAGAGCAAATCTAAACAATAAGACAAAGGATTAAAGAAGAGAAGGATCAACACAAGAGTTATGTTGATGTGCACCGTGTCGACTAAAGTTACGAGGTTGGCGATTCAGTGTTCTTACGGGTAAAACTGCATAAGATTTTGATCAAGTTTGGAAAGGGAGCTAAAATATGTCCTATGTTCATGGGACCTTTCAAGATTGTGGAGAGGAAGGGGCATGTGGCCTATCGACTAGCCTTGCCTGATTTTTTGAGGCGTATGCATGATGTTTTTCACGTATATGTTTTTAGACATTATATTAGTGATCCTACACATGTTATTGACATGAGTTCCTTGCAGGTATCGGACGAGGGGGCACTCAAGGCTGAGCTAATCCAAATCCTAGATCATCGTGTTTGACAGCTACAATGTCGAATAGTAGATCAGATCAAGGTCCAGTGGAACAACTATAGTCCTCACTCGGTGACCTGGGAGGACGCATATGATATGCAATGGCAGTTTCCATTTTTGTTTGATAGATAGACTTATGATATTGTGATAACATTATTTCAGCACTTATACTGTGAAACTTCGGGATGAAGTTTAGACCAAGAGGGAGTGTATGTAACATCCCGCTCTTGTGCACACTGAGCGAACTTATTCTTTGAGGACACTTGCTCGCAAGTGATCCAAATTATTATACTATTAAGAATTTGATTTTGATTATGAGGCGTTATGGGTTGAGGACATGTTGTTTTGTTGTCTTGACATAGACATGTGTTATTTACTCAGTTTTACTGACTGTGCAGGATTTTGGACCTCAAGGATGCGGAGGCATTGATGGAACCCTTTAGACTCCCGATCAAGTCGGGGATGAACTATTGGGGTTTGATTGTTTTATATGTGATATTAGTG
This sequence comes from Picea engelmannii, assembly GCA_009831015.1. Classification (NCBI taxonomy): domain Eukaryota; kingdom Viridiplantae; phylum Streptophyta; class Pinopsida; order Pinales; family Pinaceae; genus Picea; species Picea engelmannii. Next base: position 197,284 of record ML797878.1, read on the forward strand.
CATCTGATTAGATGATATGATTATGGATATATTTCTAACATGATTCATTGATGATGCAGGATGATAATAGCTTACCGACCAGACTCACATGTGGATTAGAGGGGTCACGCATGACTACCAAAGATGTTGAGGGAGAGGTGTGGACATCATCCCTGCCACAACCTACTAGCACTCCCGTCATGGCTCAAACTATAGGTTAACGACTACCTAGTTCGAGAATACCCACGATGTCGTGAGGGCCAATTGTGATAGTCACTCATGATGATTCTAAGGGGCGTGCAATAAGGTAGGGGCCTTATTCCTTAGAGGCCCTTAGTCTCCCACAAGATCACCTAGCGGATTATTGACTCCAGGGGGTTTTGATGTCTACGAAGTCATTCAAGAGGCGAGTGGCACACTTGGAGCACGTGGTGCGTCCTGAAAGGAACACCGCACAAGAATAATGGAAAGAGGCAAGTGGCACCCTTGGATCACGTAGTGCGTCCTGAAGGGAACATCGCGCAGGAGAAACAGAAGGAGGCGAGTGGCACCCTTGGAGCACCTAGTGTGTCCTAAAGGGCATGTCGCTCTGTTAATTAATAAATGAATAAACCTAGATGGCCTTAGGATGAATAACATGATAAGGAAATTTAGAACAATTTCCCTAATAAAATGTCGCCCAGCCTCAAAAATTAAAATCTAGGTCTAGGTGAAGCTTGCGGTAAAAGAAAAATATGTTTGTAAAAAAAATAAAATAAAGATGATAATCATCATTAATCATGTCTCGAGAAGGGGGTAAGTAATTATTTTAATTTATAAAAATATTTTTTGGGGAATAAAATGTAAAAGGGGGGAATTAATTGTTTTGTCACTAATTCTAATTAAAATTTATTAATTAAAAAGGAAAAAGGGAAAAAGTTAATTTCTACACCTGCCAAATTGAGTTTTAAATAAAAAGGGAAAGATGGAAATCTAAAGGAATTAGGAAACTAGGAAAAGCGGGAAACATAAAAATAAATGGGAAACACAAGGAAAATAAGAAATTCTAACTTAGTAAGGTATCTAGAATTTAAGAAATTTCTAAATTAAACTCAACTAGTGAATTAGTAAGGGGAAAGTCATTAAAACTTGAAAGGGGATATGGGGACACCTAAGAGATATTCTAGGAATGATTTAGGTGGGTAAGGGAAATAGGGGTAATTAATTAATAAATGAAATTAATTTATGGAGGAATGAAGGGGATGGGTGACACTTGTATGAGGAGGATTTTTATGAATTAAATTATTAAACTTTAAATTAAATGGGATTTTGGGAAAGCAAAGGACTTTTAAACTCTATATAATGGAGGGAGGAGAAGGATTATGGATCTCTTCTATGATGAGTAACGTTACGCTATATAAATGTATACTTGATTGACTTAGCCTGTGGGAGTTGGGATACCTAGCTTGGTGAGGAGTGGTAGATCGGCCTTGAGAAGCGAGCTGGGAGCTATCTGATTCTCTGGTTAGTGTGCGTTGCCCCTTTGCGGCTCGGGGGACTAAGGGGGAAGAAGAGTACCACTAGCGTTGGTTGGGAGGTATCAGTGAAGTCTCATCTCGGCAAGTGAGAGCTGCATGAATTATGCAGGGCAATAACTTAGAGAGGGCTACTTGGGATACGGTATGCTTCATTTATTTCTACATGGTAGTTTGTTAGTATGATTTATGCTTTTAGTTCTGTATGTTTAATTAGGTAAAAAAAAAATGATTGTCTTAGCATTCTAGTTGATGACTGAAATTTCCCCCGTAGCTTTTGGCTCGATGTTGATTGTTTCTCATGGCCTTCGATCCTTTCCTGTCTTGACCATCCTATGGTTTTATTGATTTGTGGTTTATATTTTTGGTCTTCATCCCTAACTCATGATTCCACGCCTGAGTAGTCGGCCAAGAGCCTGATCTACGGTCATCACTTCGGTCTTAAGAGACCTATGGATCTAAATGCCCTACTTTTTTGTGCATGGATGATGAGCGAAGGATGTTCCTTCTAGCCGTCTACCCCTTCTGATTGATCTTGATTGATTGATGGTCTTGCGCTTTCTGGTGATGGATTTATCTTCTTTAAACCACTTATCTCTACCTTTTCAGTTCTGGATATTCTCGACACCCTACCTAGGAATTCACTCAGCTAATCCCCTGAAATTTTATTATTGACTGCAATTTTATTACTGGGCGTTTGGGCATGTCAATGATTTACATTATCAATTGACTGCGTTTTGATTATTTTTCTGTGTTTTTGAGTTGTATTTATGTCTGCGTGTTGATGTTTTCAAGTTATAATGATTTCGAATTAATGATTTCGAATTTATACCTGAATTCAAGTTTTATGCTCGCATTAGTACAATTTCGAATTTATATACTGAGTGCTAAAGCTTCGTTGATAATTGATTAGATTTTTATGCCTACAATTACCCCTTGCGCTTAATGTATCTCAACCCCTTTGACTATCACTATCATGTGATGGGTAGTTGATGGTTATAGGCATTCAACACCTTCAGTTTTATTTTTGAGAAATAACTATTGTAGATTTGTCTGCATTTTTACATTTATTGTCAACTATTTCTACATGAGAGTTTTTAACCCTTCCACACTAAATTTAGGTGCCAATTCACACAGCGGAATTATCCAGCTATCCATTGCGAGGTTAATGTATGTTGGTAGAAATTTTAGGTGTACCCTGTGAATGTAATTTCAATACGGACATTGTTGTATCTTTATCTTATTCCAGTAATGTTGAGGAATTTGTTTTTACGGTTTTAAGATAGTAAAATCCTAGTATGCCCAACATTTATCTAATTCCATGTTTATCTAGTATTTACTTTCTGCAATATCCCTTTACCAACGATTTTGCCCTCAGAAACGTATTAAATTTTTCAGGAAGGAATGAATTAATTAAATTTCTGGTTAAGCGACTTTAAGTTGCACCTACGTTTCATTTGAGGTGCCCATCGATTGTTTCCTAGCGATTGATATCACTTTGAACCCAGCGATTGATACCACTTGATAACCTCTACTAAAATGACACCTACGCTCACTTTTGTTTTACCTTCTTGCCTTGTCATTTAACTACTCTGCCCTTTTCCTGTACACAAATATTGTTTTAATTACTCTGGAAATGTTTTGGGTGCATAGCTTGATTCGACAAACTTTTATAATGTATAGCTTGATTGTCTTGATGTATGGTTAATTAGGAAATTTGGTACAACATGATTTTACTATAGAGCTACCATGTATTATTGTGCAACGTTTTTTTACTTATGACAGAGATTTGTGGTCTTACAACGTTTTGTGTAATAATGGTGTAATGATTTATCCATCCCTTGTGATATAAATTTGGCGATGTAATATTTAACCTTGGACAAATGCCTATGATAAGTCCACTGCCATATTATTTGGTGTAGCCAGAATTGTCCTTGGGTGACAGTATAGAAATAAAAATACATTTTAATTAAAAATAATTTGAGTCAATTTCTACTTAGAAAAGGTTGTTGATAGTTTATTAACTGCAATTAGTTAAATATAAAAGCCTTTAATATGCTTAGACAAATTTTAAATGAATAGACAGACTTTAGATGAACTTAAACTAGAATGTCCCTTTTTATTTATATTGGTATTGCTAAGAATAGATTGTGTTAAGGGTAGATTGAATTGTAAATGTTGTCTAATTTGTCATTTAGTCTTGGTAATTTAGAAATATGATTGAGTTAATTTGATTTATAATTTTTGTTTAATTTGGTAAATTCGACTCTCTCTAAGTTAGATTTGTATATCAAGTTAAGTTTGTAAATCATTGTCCATTTGTATTTTAGATTGGGTAATTTAGATCTGTATTATCGCTAGTTTTAGATCGTAAAGTATTGACCAGTTAGACTTGAAGATTGGGTTGGATTGTTGACGAAGTCATGTGTTAGATTGCATCTTCCTTGTTGTCATCCTCTTGTGTCTTGTCGACCTATAGTTGGGGTGTGGGTGTAGTCTCGTGTCAATTGCTTTGCCTCCTAGCTCGCTGGATTATCTTGAATCCTTGGTCCCGTTAGGATTGTTGCGCCAAGGTTATTGATGCGCCTATCATCTAGGGATGACATGATTCCTAATGAGGGGATCATGGCGTGCCCTATTGGATAGCGGCGAAAGATAACTTGGTTGGAGTCTGTGCCTTCTCTGGGAGTGTTGTCGAGCGTTGTAAATTTTTCTTTTGGCACATGGGTTGAACGCTTTCAGGCGTTGGGTCCATGCACCTTGAGGTTCTAGTCTTGGTTTGTCAAGGTTGTTGCATCAGGATGGGGATGTTGTCTCTTAGCTTGTAGGCATGGATGTGTTTGCATCAAGAGGGTAGTATTTTTCTCCTTGTTGTTCTACGCATGATCCCCTCAGTTGCTTGGTGCCAGTGCGTGGAGTCATAGTTGCATGTTGCAAAGACTGTGTTCTTCCGTTTGTTGTCAGTTGATCTAGGTGGATATCGATGGCCACCAACTTTTTCCAAATGGATCAAAATAGTTTTCTGGCAATTTTGGCAATTTACTATTTTTAGCAGGTTTTAACTTCCGGGGCCATTTTGAGGGCCCAAATGAAGGTTTTTCGAGATCGAGGTTCTCAATTAAACTATAAAGATTATCATTTTTGAGAAAATTCCAAAGAACCAATTTGGATTTAATTTGGACTATATGTTTGAACTCTAAATATTTGAAGATAAGATATTTGAAATTGACTCATCAAAATCTTATTTTGATTCTAATGAAAAATTGTTTTAAGTTTCTCTGATATATGGGACATTAGTTTTCTTCTTATAAATGTGATCAAAATTATTTCACGAATGTGATGAATGTGAGATCGGTTTTCCATTTCTTATAATATATAATCTATATATTATTTTTTTCATTTTTACATTTTATGAGTGAATGTTCTTGGTCCTTTTCTCAAGAGTTGTTGGTGTATACTTATCCTCTTTATTTTAATTGAGTGATAAATATTTTGGAGTTTTCTATATAGTACTCTCCCATATATGTGTGTGTGTGTGTGTGTGTATCGTCTCAAAATAATTTCAAAGAAAATATTTTAGAAAGAATTAAAGAGGAGTACGACCTGTATAAAAATTCATGGGGATTCATATCCTTGTGAGGTTGTTGTTTGGGTCTTAAAAGATTGAAACATAAATAATGCCTTGAATTATTTTAGGCTTTCTTTATATTTCCTCTCGTGTTTGATTGCTTCATCCAACTCACTAATTCGGTCATCCTTCTATTTGTTTTTGCGGACCAAATCCTTGATATTTTGTTCCCTTTCCAACGTGAAAGCATTGTTGGTGGATGAAATAGAGAGAAGACATTTTCTGAACTATTTTTCCATTGGGGTATTAGTGACAACTAATAAGGGGGAGGTAAATGGGACCTTTCTAGTTTGTCTTTGTACAATCATTTCGGTGACCTTGTCAAATCGACAATTTTTCAGTTTCGCCACTTTGTTGGGATTAGAGGGCACATAAAGTCCCAACCCGCATTCGTGAAGGGATATTTTTTTGACCATCCCAGGACATATGTATCAATGGGAGATGCATCATTATTCAACGTGTCTTCATTTCGTTTCCTTTTCTCCTCTTCAAATACTTTTGTTGTTGCCTCATCTATTGATTTTTTTTCTACTACTTCTACTTTGGATTCAACCATTTCTTTGGTTATAACTTCCTATTCTTCTTGTTTCCATTCGACAATGTCCTCCTTTTTCTTCTGTACCTTTTCATTTTCCTTCATTTCTTCTTTGTAGTTTTCGCGTCGACTTCTCTATGTTTTCTTTGTTCGACCTCTTCGACTTCCTTTTAATTTTTGTTTACCTCAGCCTCGACATTTGTAGTGGATTTTATTTTCTTCTCTTCTTTTTTTGTTGCCAGTGATTCCTTAGTTGAAGATGTAGTCATGGTTGTTTTTTCTATTATCATTGCTACTGTTGTTGCCAAGGAAAAGGGGATAAGTCAATAGGGCTTAAGAAAAGGAATAAAATACTATTATTCCCAAGTCCTAATTCTTATAATATTTTTGTTACCCTAAGCTCCTAGGTGAAGGAACAAATTACAAGTGGGGGGGAAGTTAGTTCCCTGAGTTCCAAGTTTCAAAAGGGGAACGGGGGGAAGCTAGTTCCCTGAGTTCCAAGTTTCAAAAGGGGAACATGCATATATAATTTCATTGAATTAGTGCAATTCTCATTCATTCGTGTCATTCATTCCATAATTCATTGAATTCTAGTCATTTATCCTTTGTACCTTTATTGGAGTGTAAGCTTAATATGGTTACCTTGTAAATCCTTTGTGGTTGGGATTGAAGAGGCAGGTTGTCGGGATCCTAGAGAAATCTCTCTAGGTGATAGGACTATTGGGATATGATCCCTTGTGTGTTGGGTTGGTGAGTGTTCAACTCAAGAGAAACCTTGTGCTCCAGGTGCCATAGAGCTATGAGACTTCTTGGCTGACCCGTTTCTGAAGCCCTGGAAGAGAAGTGACATAGTTGAAGGATTCTTGAGAAGAGAATAGGTACTCTTCCTGGGGTGGGATAGGTTGTGTGTAATGAAAGGTTTTCAGTTGGGAAGTGTTTCTAGACTTCTTATTTAATTTGATGCAAATGTTTTCAAAAATAAAACCTGATATTTCTTTATAGAATTTTTACTTTTTTCCCTTCTCAAATTCTTCAATGTACCATAATGACTTCTACTCATAGCTAAAGGAATGCAAGAAACCTCTCCTACATGTTAATTCATTTATTATTGTAAATTAATTCCCTCACCATATCATATCTCTTAAAGGGTGAAAACCTAACCTATCCTTTGTACCTTTGATGGAGTGTAAGCTTAATATGGTTACCTTTTAAATCCTTTGTGGTTGGGATTGAAGAGGCAGGTTGTCAGGATCCTGGAGAAATATCTCTAGGTGATAGGACTGTTGGGATATGATTCCTTGTGTGTTGGGTTGGTGAGTGTTGAACTCAAGAGAAACCTTGTGCTCCATGTGCCATAGAGCTATGAGACTTCTTGGTTGGCTTGTTTCTAAATCCCTGGAAGGGAAGTGACATAGTCGAAGGATTGTTGAGAACAAAATAGTTACTCTTCCTGGGGTGGGATAGGTTGGGGGAATGAAAGGTTTTCAACTGGGAAGTGTTTCTAGAGTTCTTATTTAATTTGATGCAAATGTTGTCAAAAACAAAACCTGATATTTCTTTATAGAATTTTTACTTTTTTCCCTTCTCAAATTCTTCAATGTACCATAATGAATTCTACTCATAGGTAAAGGAATGGAAGAAACCTCTCCTACATGTTAATTCATTTATGATTGTACATTAATTCCCTCACCATATCATATCTCTTAAAGGGTGAAAACCTAACCTCTTAAAAAATAATTGGATATGGAACGTTCCTTTTAATTTTGATATTATATATTATAGAATGTTTTTTGAATTTTCTCTAATTTCCTCACGTTTTATATACACATGATACAATACCAGACTTCACAACCATATATAATCATTTATCACTGAGTAGCAATAAAATATAACTTTCTATTTTTGTCAAACCCAAATAATTTTTTCCCTTTCTATTTAGACCAAAATAGTTTTTCACTCAATTAATCTTTTTTTAAACAATATGGTTCCAATTAAGCTATTTAGTGAATCCTAACCTAATATATTTTTACATATGAAATTATACCAAGTTATTGTCATACTTACAATTAGCATTATGATTAGCTTTTAATAATTAAAATTGTTTTAAGATCATAAAATATAAATTTTGGAGATAGTTAACTTTTCTTAACCCCTATTTTACAATTGATTTCTACTATTTATAAGATTATAAGATTGACAATATATATTTTCATGCATCCTTCTCACATCATCCCTCAACCCAAAAGCAATATTTAGATCTCGAAATCTCTTCTTCCTTATGTTATTTAGATGTCGAAATCTCTTCTTCTTCTTAAGGTTTTTCCCTCACTCAAATAATTTATTTCAATCAATTGCTAGGATGATGCTCTATTTCAAACATGCATGAAGAATTCATCTTTGAATTTAGTAGTTATTAAAGATAAACTTTCCTAAAATAAATATGAAAAAATATAAGAAAACATTTCATATACTTCATAACTATATACCTAACTTGAAGGTCGTAGATGATCGTGTAATTTGAATTTTACTCCAAATTTTCTCCATGAATTTGTTCCAATAACGTGCTCTGAGAATTTTATCCAATCCTTGTCACAATATGTTCATGATCCAAAGATCAACAACACCAAGTTGTCAACTCACCTAGAATTCCCTAGGTAATAATAATATATTAGGTTGTCAACTCACCTAGAATTCCCTAGGTAATAATAATATATTAGGTAATATTAGGTAATAACAAGTCTAGTCAAAATTAGGGCACTACATCCTTGCGTTGATTTGATTCTTAAGTTCCACCTAAGTGACTCAAATAAGATCCCAAACCACTTTTATCTAAATCTTAGCCTCCCTCACTAGAAGGAAAAGACAAACTAGTTCTCGTTTTAGTGGAAACACTTTCCCCCGCTTCATTTTTAATGGAGAATTCTAGTGGAGATTGATGGGAGGAGGTTTATATATGTTATTTTATTTTATTAATGTTCCTAAAATATTTTGGTGCATTAGTGCACTTTAGTATGACATTTATCTACAAACACACATGCACCACATATAACAAATATAACAATTGAAAAATGACTTATTGCACTTGAATTTTGGAAAATATGAATATTGAAAAATAATATATCACATAATCTGTAGAGAAGATAGACATACATTGGTGCTTATTAATAACTAAAATTGGTTGTTGCAAGACGTTGGTGCTTATTAATAATTAAAATTGGTTGTTGCATCACATTGCAAGGTGCATTGGTTTCACTTTGAAGTAAGAACTTACATTTTGTATTCGAACAATTAATAAAAATAGAGGGTTGCAAAAATGCATGTAATACCATGACCAATGGTTCAAATGTATGATAATATCGTACTAGTGTGTAACCCTACCATGCACATTGAACTATTGTAATATTTCAATTTTGATTTCTTCATTTGTAATGTAATTATATATGATCAACATTGAAAATAAAACAATATGGCCAAGGTATAACTATGTGAATTTGTAGAACGAAAGTTTTAATCAAAGACATTGTTGGTTAGGATATGAGAGGAACATAAATAATGAGGGGATATGATTCCATGAGAGGGGAATGAGAGGGGGATAGGGGCGTGGGGATATTGGAATTTTAATATTTTATTGTAACCCAATATACCTTACCTTATATTATGAAAAAGGAAAAATCAACATTGGGAGAGGTGATAAAGTGGTCAGGTGGAGTTATTTTAGTGCCAAGTGGAAAATTAAAACATGCATATGTAATACTTGTTTTTGTGGAAGATGTGATATTAATCCATCATTCTCACAATTAATTGTACATCATATGAATGGAAACATACATATATTGAAACTCACAAACTCACATCAATACTGAGAGGGGGGGTGAATCAATATTGTATTAAATTTTTGTGTTTTTCTTTTCTTCCAACCATTTAAGTTATTAGTAGTGCACACTTAATGACAAGAACAAGAATAAATCAAAACAACACACTTCATGACAAACAAAAATGAAGCTAGTAGAAATGGAAAGCATAAATGAAGAACATCACAGTTAACATGGTACACCAGGATTTTACTTGGAAACAAAATGTGGGAGAAAACCACAAATCTTCTATCTTTATGTTATTTTGCAAGAAACAACTTATAATTCAAATCAACAGGAACACACATGTCACATATGATGAGGACACCAATCCTGTTAGGCACCAACCTGCTACAAAATGATGAGGATTCCAATCCTCTCAGGCACCAACCTGATACAAATGATGAGGAAACCAATCCTCTTAGGAACTAACCTGGTGTTAGCGACATTTCTTGCAAAGGGGGGTAAAATGTGAAGGAATGGGTTAAAAACCCACTTGTCCTAAGTTTGGGATGCTAATGCGACTGTGTTTAAATGGAAATCAGTTCTGGACGACAGGATTTCGTGCGCCCGGATCAACGACACGCATCGGATTCTGGATCCCCCCTGCCTTTCTACCTTTAAGCGGAGGGGGGGGATCCAGAATCAGGGGCGCACCTCTTCAACGGTCACGATCGAAGCGCCCAGATCAATGGCGCTCAAGGCGATTCCGAACCCCCCCTGCCTTTCTACCTTTAAGCAGAGGGGGGGGTCTGGAATCAGGCGCGCATCTTCCCAACGACCGAGATCAAAGCGCCCGGATCAACGGTGCTCAGGCGATCCCATCCTTCTCAGTTGCTCTATTTTAATCAACGTGGGCCCTTCTCCCCGGTTGCCATGTGTCCCCCCATCTCCACTCTTTTTGTCCATATCATCATCCACTCACCACCTGCCACGTGTTCCGCTCCCTTCCACGTTAGCCTCCCACTAAAAGTGTGTCCATTATATCTCATCTCATGTCCCCTCCGCTTATTTCCTTCCTCCATGTGTCTTCCCCTGTAACCTTTCTCACACCTCATCACTTCTTACCTCACCCTCACAATGTTGGCGCCACCACTCCCATTATGCGCCCTATCCTTCACGCTGGCCAGCACGCCTATTCATCATGCAGTTCAGTTAATCCAGGTGGCAGCACGAGGGGCCGTCCACGTCCCAAAGGTGTCGAGTTGGTCGGGCCATCCTCAATCCCAATGAAGCAATTATTGAGGTGGTTGGTGGTGGTTAGACATCACCTGTGCCATAATGGGATAGTCTGGCGCTGAATTAAGAGTACGTCGATTTGCCCACAGAACTGTCAGAAGTTCGATTGCGTCTTCCACAAGTGCATGATCACTCAGAGACTGCAAGAGCAGGCTGTCAGAAGCCATGCAGACGCAAAGTTTTAATGCAACGTCTCGATTTTGTTGTTGTTGTTGTTTTGAGTATATGTAGGCGTTTTCGCCATTTTTGTATCTATCGATGGTTGAGAAGAGCTCCCGGTGTAAAGATTTAATGAAGCATTGTTGTTCTGGTTATGCATGGACTTTTGAGACTTCTTGCCTTATGAATGTCAGCTTCTTTCACATCTCTGTTTATACTATGTTAGAACAGCTCGGAATTGGAGGATCCAGTCGAGTTGTAGTTGTTGTAGGATGATGTTGGATATGATCACTGTAGAAGTTACATTGTTCTAATCAGTCCTTCTGTTTTTCTCAGCATTGAGTGACTTGGAATTGGAGGATCTAGTCAAGTTCCCTTTTCAGTTTCTTGAGACCCTGAACCAAGAGGATCTTTCATTCAGAGTCTTTCTTCTGCAAACCGTTGAGAGCCTGTTGCCCAAAGTTGTTTGTTCACCTTTCTTACCAAGTCTTCCACCTGCTCATCTTTTAATTAACCCATTGGCTGAAGTTAGATCAAGACCTCCTTTGTTCCTTACATACTAGACCCGGTCCCTGAGTTAGAATGATATTTCCTCGAGTCTCTCCCCATTTGATCATCCATTAAAACTATCGTGACATAAAAATGATGGGTGTTGGGCTCTGCTCCTGCAAGCAATCCAGGAGTGACTTCTGACGCTAACATTTCTGGCACCGTTGTCGGGGACGAAGTTGAATATTTTCTCCAGGATTGAACAACAATGATTAGCTGATTCTGAAGGTGCATCAGATATCAGAACTATTGAGATTGCCACTATGCACCTGGCGACTCCATTGTGACAACTCCACTAGAGTGAACCCGTTGTTTTAATTGTGGCTTCCATAGGCAGACATATGCAGTCACATCCACAATTGCCTCTAGCTACACCTGTAATTGATCCAGAGGTGGTTCTCAGAAAAGGAAATGCCCCTGAAGAAGAAGCTTCCACCGTCGAAATAGGTAATCCGTCATTTCCTTCTGTAAGAACTCATTTTTCTCCTCCTCAGTTTCTTGATAGACCTCCTTCAGAGGTTTCCCGTTTCCTGAATTTTGGGAGTGTTCCTGCTGAGTTTTCCCCTCCTGGTCTGGGACTGGAGGGAGAAATCCTTGTCACCCCCCTCTCCTTTGAAGTTGTTCCTCAGCGAAGACCCGTGACTGCAGAATATTTCCCCACTCCTATCTTTACCACTTCTGCACAAAGAAAAGCACCTATTGACTTGAGCTCGCTAGCCTTCTCCTTAAATCCCCTCTTGTTTCCCACTCCACTTCGAGACTCATTCCCAGTAGCCCCTTCGCGAACTCCTTCTCCTCCCAGCTCTCCTCCACCTAATATTCCTATGGTTGGTGCTAATCCCCCTCTGAATAGAATGGACGCCATAGTCGATGCCATATATGATCCCTTAGTCCTACCCCATCCTATGAATCCTCTTCCCACTGGGGATTACTTGAAATACATGCCCAAGTTCACTGGGGAAGGAGACATAACTGTGGAAGAGCATTTGGCTTCTTTCTACAGTTATGCAGACAATCTAAACATTGAAAATGAAGATGTTTGAATGAGAGTCTTCATCCAGAGCCTGGATGGCGAGGTGAGGAAGTGGTTTAGAGGATTGGCCCTCGGATCTATTGCTGGGATCGAAGCTCTGGATAACGTTTTCCTAAGGCAGTGGGGAGATAGGAAAGATTTCATCTATTACATGATAGAGTTTGGGTCGTTGAATAAAATGGAAGGAGAATCTGTCTCTGACTTCTCCAAAAGATTCAATGAGATGTATAGCAGGATTCCTGCAGAGATAAAGCCCTCAGAAGCCTCTGCCCAAATTTCCTATGTTGGTGCATTTGACCCTGATTTCTGCCTTTTATTGAAAGAAAGAAAGAAGAGCCACCTCCTTAGCTCAAATGAAAGATGCGGCCATAGAAGTAGAATCCAACATATTAGCAGCTGACAGACTGAGGAGAAAGGCTGACGCAGACAGAAGAAAGGGAAAGTCGGAAGCCTCAACTTCTGGCCCATCGTTGCCCCACACTCAAGTGGATGAACTGACCCAGATGATGAAGTTCCTGTCTGAAGAGATGGAGAGACTGAAGGTGGAAAGGAGGCAAGCATACAAGGGCCCTCAGAGCGCCAAAAACAAAGGAGGTTTCCAGAGGCCAAACAATTTTACTCCCCCGAATGTGCAAAAGGAAAGAGGAAGAGACAGAGAAGACCAGAGAATTCAGGCCCCTCTTCAGAACAATTTTGTGGTCGATGAGGAAGAAAGAGAAACATATGAGCTTGAT
>ML797878.1:219659-246707 GCA_009831015.1 Picea engelmannii
CGCCCATTTCCTCTTCGTTGAGGGGGTTTCTACCCCTAATAGCAATTAATTCTTTTAAGTTAATTTTCTTTAGTATTATATTAGATTAGATTTTATTTACTAATAATCCCTGTCAAGAAATACCATGTTACAGTCGATTTTTGCATATTCCCAATCGAAGCACAGGCCACTAGGAAAGGACGATCCTACTTCAAAGAGACAAGCTGAAACACCATTGTTTCAACACTGTTGTCTTTCTTCCGATGTTGAAACACCACCATTCGGCACTCTTGACTTTCCTCCGATGCTGAAACACCACCGTTCAACACTCTTGACTTTCCTCCGATGCCGGAACACCACAGTCAGCAATTCGTTCCTTTCCTTCATTACCGAAACACCACTACCACCAACCCCACACCTAATCCCCCCATCACTGTTCAGCAACCTTTTACCATTTTTTCCCATTTCCTCACCATTCTTCATCAACGAAACAACACCGTCCATCAATTGTTTCGCCTTTTCCTTTCTGTTGCTGAAACACCATTGCCAACAACTTTTCATTGTTTTTCCCGATGCTGAAACACCACTGTTCAACACTTTTTATTCTTCCCACTCCCAAAACACTACAGTCCGCCATTTCCTCACAATTCTTCATCAACGAAACAACACCATCCAGCAATTGTTTCGCCTTTTCTTTTCCATTGATGAAACACCACCGTTCAACACTCTTGACTTTCCTCCGATGCTAAAACACCACTGATGAATTTCTTCCGATGTTGAAACACCACCATTCATCACTCTTGACTTTCCTCCGATGTTGAAACACCATTGTTCAGCAGTTCTTCACAGTTTCTCATCACCGAAACAACACCGTCCAGCAATTGTTTCGTTCTTTTCTGTTGCTGAAACACCAGTCTTTCAACATCATCTGTCAGCAAGATTTTACGCCCTCATATTATAGTTCGTCCTTCCAGTCAGCAAACCCTCGACACAACTCATCTATTAGATCAAAAGTCTCCACCACGACAGGACTACCACGGACAGGCATGATATTTTGTTTGCAGAACAAATCAAAAGGTAAGGTGAGGTATGTAAATTTTATGTAATTCAGTTAGGCTATAGTTAGTGAGAAGATTCTAAGTCATTATGACCATTCAAGTGCAATCATTACTAGTTGCACTTGACGGGAGGGGAGGACACATCAAATCCGCGATACCATCATTTCACATGAATTCACCACCGCCATCCCTACTTCACCACCCTTTCGCGCATTTGACCACCATTCTTGCATAACGTCGCTCGGAAAACTCACTCTGCACAGAAGCTGATACTCAAACTCTTTGACGTTGTATCTTACCGAGTTGGTAGCTATGGGAGGATCTGTCATACAGAATGATCCCGCCACCACAGCTCTGTTAGAACATTATCCGGTAGCTTATCAAATCTTCCAGCAGGCAAGATGGCTCAATTACTTTCAGAGACTTCAGGGGTATAATGAACAACAAGTCCTGCAATTCACCCAAAACTTTCAGGAGGACCATTTTGTCGTTGAAGGGGTCCGAATATCAGTAACAGAAGAAGATATAGCACAGGTCTCAGGCTTCCCTATTGACATCATTCGCATGTTCAGCCATAAGCATATCATTCGGAATGCTCAACAGAACTTCTTCCTGCCAGAAGAACGAATTGAATTTAAAGGCAGGGGTGTTCAACTTAGCTCATTGCCACCCCCAAGGCCAGAAGTCGCAAGATTCATCAAACATTACCTGACCTGTGAAGGTCGGTATCAGGTAGTTTATCAGCACAAATTTCTTCTGCTATCTCATTTAAGGCATCATAGACGGGTCAATATTCCTTATTATTTGTTGGGATGTTTGAAAAATATGGCACATTACTGCAGAAAGGATAAATATCCCACCCTTTCACTCACCCACCACCGTCTTGTCCAATTACTCATCTAAAGGGGTTTTTCTCAACAAAACCTCCCACTAAATAACCCACCCATAACCCCCCAAGCAGTTGTCGAAATTCCTGAAAATCCCTAGGAGCAGCAACCGCAAAACCCCCCAGACTCCCCCGAAGTACCCAATAGCCTGCCCACAGAACCAATCAGTCCAATCAATTCCCCTACCATACCAAACCCACCGCATACCTTACCAGAATCATCCACCCCCGCCCTTCATATTCTTAGTGATGACTCTGAACTAGATAATTCCTCCTGCCCCATCATTGAGGAAAGACCTTCACAAAAACGAAAACAAACTCCCCTCTTTCCACCCTTCTTACGGAAAAAGTGAACAAGAGCCTCAAAAAGGCCACCCTTTATTACCACTACCCTAGATCCCCCACCTATTCGACTGATACCCCGTACACCTCCAACCTCCCAAATCCCGCGATCTTTGCCTATTCCACCCACGGGCACTGAAACACAAGAACCAGATGCCCAGGATGCTGTGACATCATCTATCTCAAATAAAGTAGCTGAAACACAAGAACCAGCTACCCATTTAGTGGCTGAAACACAAGAACCAGCCATAGCTGAAACACAAGAAACAGCTACGGCTGAAACACAAGAACCAGTCCCTGATATTGAAATTGAGTTACGGGAATCAGATGCCCAAGATGCTGCGACATCAGCTGTTTCAAATAAAGTAGATGAAACACAAGAACCAGCTACCCATTCAGTGGTTGAAACACAAGAATCAGTCGCTGAAATTGAAATTGAGTTACAGGAATCAGAGGCCCATAATGCTGCAACACTACCCTCCTCAAGTAAAGTAGCTGAAAAACCAGCTACCCATTCAGTGGCTGAAACAAAAGAATGAGCCGCTGATATTGAAATTGATATACAGGAATCAGAGGTTCAGGGTGCTTCAACTTTACTTTTCCTACACCAAGAAGTTGAAACACAAGGATCAACTCCCATTCCTGCAGCTGCTCCACAACAACCAGAAGCAACAATGGCATCTGTCTTGCAGGAAAACGAGTTTTTAAAGTCAGAATTGGAAGCATATAAGCAGGAACTAGTCAGGGCAAAGGAAGCATATGAAAAAAAACTAAATTTGTACACCTTAGCCCGTATAGCAACCTTGTCAGAGGAAACTACAGAGAGCCTGTGTAAAGAATATATGTGTTGCCAATGTGGGGATATTTACTATCAAGCAGGGTATAAGGTAATTCAAGTCCCAGTGCCAGGAGCAGCCCCTACTCCTTCACCTTTTGTAGTCAAGGAAGAACCTGCTGAAACACAAGAACCAACAGGCCCTCCCAAGCTCAAGACTGAGCTCTGCAATGCAATAAAAGAAGCCCCTACCTTTGTCAACAAGGATGTATAGACAATGCCTATGGAGGAATTTACACCTCCCAACCAGATCAATCTCTCCACTTTTAGGGAACAATCTACTCAAACCTTACCTCATCCCACTACTTCCAATGCTGAAACACAGACTCAGCTATGGGATGAGCAGACGACAATACAAAAATGGAAGAAAGAGTATGTTGAAACACAGACCAAAAACCTGCAAGTGCACAGACAAATCTGGATAAATCATACTTACTCAAATTGGGAAGCATTAGAACAGACACGCCAGGAAGCTCGTGACCTTAAGAAGCAGAACAAAGAATTGAAAGCCAGATTGGCCCTGGTATTTGATTTGGTACAGAAGCTATTGGCCACAAGAAAGCCATCTTGCAACTACTCCTTATTCCTTATGGAGAGAGTCACATGGTTTCAGATCAAATCCATTATAGAAGGTAAACCCCATGTAGTACTACACCCAGCATATTTTGTCAAAAATTTTGTAGCTGCCTCTACTAGGGATCAGCACCTCCTCTGTGAGGCATACTTTCATAATGAGGCCATTCCCGAGAATAGGCTACTAAACATAAATCCCCTTGTTGGGGACATCCAAATTCGAGCATTCACTTCCTTTCTCTATAATCAGATTTTGTGGCAAGATGACTTTTTGGCTGCTAAGCATAATGAAGATAATCGCCTCCTCTGGATAAGACCAGAACCACAGAAGGCAGCTACCTTTATCACAGAATATTATGAGTTCTTAAAACAACCAGGGGTGACTGAACATGTTTAGCAGCTACAATCAGAAGTGCTCCAGGATTGTCAGCACATCATCAGATCCATAGAGATTCCTGCCCTCCAAGCAAATAACCTGTTTTGGCAGCAATCCATGGAGAAGAGACAAGAACACAATCCTTTTGGCCCTGCCAACCTAGAGGTAGCAATTTCCAGGATACCTAACTACATCCAGTGTGTTCGGCATTGTGCTGAAAATTGGATAGGGTACCGATTTTATTTTCCCATCCTCTGGTTACCAATAGAAAGGTATCAAATCAGTTATAAGCTGCCTAAGAAGGCAGAAACAACAGCATGGCAAAGATTACAGCAGGTCCAAGGGTTCAGAACGCCAACGGACAGTACCTCCCACAGTTACTGCTTGAGTAACTTACATGCAGAGTCGGTATCCAGACTCTAATTCAGAGTGAGTTGCCTAAGGACACGCAACACCTTGAGTTGGGGGGGATGTTAGGACCACACAATGTACCTTTTTGCCTATACTTTTTTCCACTATTACACTCTTGATCACCTATATTTAAACTCATATTATCACCTTATCTGATCATCCCAAAGTTATATAACGTCCCTTCTCATTACTATACGTTTAATCTGTTTTGCATAATATTTTACATCACTCTCGTACTTAACCATTGATTAGAAATGTATAAGTGTTCAAATTGCAGATTAGCATTTGAGGCCTGTTGCTGAAACACAGAGTTGTTACACAGTCCAGGGTCGCAGATGTTGAAACATAGAGCTGTTACATAGTCCGGGGTCGCAGATGCTGAAACACAGAGCTGTTACATCCAGAGTCGCAGATGATGAAACACAGAGGAAGCTGCCCAGGACCGACGATGCTGAAACACAAAGCTGCTACACAGTCCAGAGCTGCAGATGCTGAAACACAGAGGAAGCCGCCAGGACCGACAATGCTGAAACAAAAAGGAAGTCGTTACACAGTCAGCGGTCAACAAAAACTCTAAGCACCAACCATAAGAATGCTGACATAGTCAAGAGCGCAATTCACGTGGCTGAAACAACCTGCGATTTGCAATGCTGAAACAACATCAGCAACAACGAGAAGAAGTCGTTACTCCAGCTGTAACAACAATACCTCATTCAACATCTGTAATAGCATTCTGTTGCATGAGACTAGGACATCCTATTCTGGTTTAGAAAGTCGATCTGACTAAGAATAGGACTCAGATACACATTGTAATTTTTGATCAATTGTATCGAAGGGGTTCCCTCTTTAAAGAAGAGGAAATCATCATTCGAAGGATCCAAGTTTTATGTATTGAGAAAGCTTCAAGAGAGAGGGACGTAGTTCATTTTCAGATTGTAACATATAAAAGACTGCTTTGAGTATCCTTCTCTAGCCTTCTCGTTTCAGGGGAATCTTGTGGGAAGGGAGGGCCCACCTTCTTCACAAGATTCACCTGTTAGTTTTAGAGTGTGTTAGTGTAATTTTTGTTTATGCCTTGATTAACTTTCATCTGTTGAAACACTACTTTTAATGACTTCTTCTTTGTTGAACACTACTAAACGTTGTCTTGTTAAGAACTTTAGTTTATTGAATGTTACATTATTTTCACGAAGTTCGTAATTCTTTTCATTAGCAATCTTGTGTGATGATTTTAAGAGGCTAGCCAGAGACGGGGTTAAGGATTCCTGCTTAGAAAGGAAGGGATCAGAATGTCCTTTTCTCTGTAGATTTCAATTATTTCTGCAAGTGTGCTAGCCAGAGACTGGGTTAAGGGTTCCTTCTTAGAAAGGAAGGAATCATAAGGTCCTGTTCTCTGTAGATTTCAATTATCTATGCAAGTGTGCTAACCAGAGACTGGGTTAAGGGTTCCTGCTTAGAAAGGAAGGGATCAGAAGGTCTTGTTCTCTGTAGATGTCAGTTATTTTTCACAAGTGTGCTAATCAGAAATAGGGCTAAGGGTTCCTGCTTAGAAAGGAAGGAATTAGATGGCCTTGTTCTCTGCTAGATAGAGTTAGCCTTCTCTGCATTACTATTTCCATGAAAGAGTGTTAATCAGAAATAAGGTGTTGAAGTCTCTACTTGGGAGTAAGGGCCATGTTCTCTGGTTACAGAATAGTTGTTATTTCCTGTTGCAAATGTTATTTTAATGTAATCCAGGATTCTTTAGATTAATCTTTAAGATCTGCAATAGGTAGGTTGCTTTCCTGTAATTTAAGTCAGAACTTCAGTTCATTCAAGGAAAGTGTGATTAATATAGTTTCCTTTACTACAACTCTAAGTTGCTTTTGGAATTGAGCATATATAGTGCGTGGTTATCTTTGAAATAAACAGACTTCCCTGGGTTGACAATTTATGTATCACTTGATTGTTTGAATTAATTAAGCAATTATAGTGACCAACACTCACCCATGCCTCCGAGCCTCCTCTCAAACTCAGAAAGCAGCCCACCATTCCCTCTAAATTTCCTCCCTCCATCACCCCCGTCTGGAAAATGTTCTTTGATGGAGCCCCTTCCCGGGAAGGCGCTGGAGCTGGGGTGGTTTTTGTGTCACCTCCTCAGGAAACCACATCTCTGTCATACAAATTAGAATTCGAAGCTACCAACAATGTGGTAGAGTATGAAGCTCTTATCCTAGGATTAAGAGCCGCAAGGCAAATGGGAATTCAGGAAGTAGCCATGTTCGGAGATGCCGAGTTGATAGTCTAGCAGATCAGAAGCGCTTATCAGGCCAAGCATCCTCGACTCAGGAGTTACAGAAATGAGGTATGGGACCTAATTGATAGTTTCTTCTCAGCGTTTAACATTTCTTTCATCCCAAGAGAGGAGAACACAGTTGCAGATTCCTTGGCCACATCAGCAAGCAATTTTAAAGTACCCTTGCTGCCCAAGTTTAAGTATGATGTGGAAGTAAAATACAGGCCCTCCATACCTGACAACGTCAAACATTGGAAGGTGTTTGAGAATGATCTCGAGATCAAGAAGTTATTGGAGACTATCAAAGAATTTTCAGAGATTCATATCAACCAAGATTTCGTCTTCGAAGAAGGGTTTGATGGGGGTAAGTTGCTGAGTAAAATAGCAAATCATGACATTATTTAGCTGCCTAGCAATCACATTCCGAGGGGACTAATCCCATTAGAGAGATTGATCGATGGGAATGATGTGGTAGTAAAAGGAAGAATTTCAGGTGGTGATGCTGACACAGCTGAGTGCAACATTGGCACACCGGAGAAGCCTAAGTTTGTCAAGTTGTCAAGAAGTCTAACCAAGGAGCAGAGGGATAAATATATTGAGTTGCTGAGAGAGTTTTTTGATGTGTTTGCATGGACCTACGAAGACCTCAAGACATATGACACATCAGTCATTGAACACAAGATCCCACTGAAGGAAGAGGCTAAGCCATTTAGGCAGAAGCTAAGACAAATAAATCCCTTGTTGCTGCCTGTCATGGACAAAGAAGTGAAGAAGCTTCTAGAGGCCCACATCATTGTCCCCTTAAGATATTATGAATGGGTGGCCAATTTGGTCCCGGTAAGAAAGAAAAGTGGAGAAATCAGGCTTTGTGTCGACTTCAGGAACCTGAACAAGAGCTCAAAGAAAGATAATTATCCCTTGCCCAATATGGAACACATACTGCAGAAGGTCACTGGTGCGTCTAGAATATCCATGATTGATGGATTCTCTGGTTACAATTAGATATCAGTCATGCCTGAGGACAGGGAAAAAATGGCCTTCACCACTCCTTGGGGCACATTCATGTATGCCAGAATGCCTTTCGGATTAATGAATGCAGGAGCAACATTTCAACGAGACATGGACATAGAATTCATCGGAGAGAATAACCAGTTTGTGGTAATTTATCTGGATGACATCACAGTCTTCTCCAGGACAGACAAGGAGCACTGTTGCCACTTGAAGAAAGTTTTCCTGAAGTTTCGGAGGTTTGGCCTATCTTTAAACCCCAAAAAATCTTTGTTCGCTATGAAGGAGGGAAAGCTATTAGTCCATATAGTATCAGCAGAGGGAGTGAGGATTGACCCTAGTAGGGTAGAAGCAATTCAAACCCTGTCACTTCCCAGATCTAAGAAGGAGGTTCAGGCCTTTTTGGGGAAGATTAATTTTCTGAGGAGATTCGTCTCGAATTTTGCTGAGCTGGTGAGACACATCACAGCCATGCTCAGGAAGGGAAATGAAGTAAAATGGACCGCTAAACCCAGGGAATCTTTTGTCCAAATTAAAAGGGCATTGACTGAGGCACCTGTGCTGATTAGTCCTGATTATTCCAAAGATTTTCTGATTTTTTCTTTCGCTTCTTGTGATACAGTAGCCGCGGTCTTGTTGCAGAAAAATGATCAAGGGGGAGAGAAACCTATTGCCTTCTACAACAAGGCATTGAGAGATGTTGAACTCCGGTACAAGATCATGGAGAAGCAGGCCTATGCCCTGGTGAAATCCCTCAAAGCTTTCAGAGTCTATGTCTTGCACTCGAGGATCACTGCATATGTTCCTTTGGCCTCTGTGAAGGACATTCTCATACAGCCTGACATAGATGAAAGAAGAGGCAAGTGGATCACCAAAATCTTAGAATTTGATCTCGAGATCAAGCCCACCAAGTTGATAAAGGGGCAGGGTTTAGCCAAGTTGCTGGTTGAATCCAATTGCAAAACCTTGGGGATTAGCTTTATCAATGAGCAAGCTGAGCCATCCAACAAGCATTTCCAGGGTGCCTTATTGCTAGCATCATGCGCCTGGTACAAATATATCTTGTATTTTCTGCAAGAATTAAAGCCTCCTAATGGATTGGGAAAAAGTAAGGCTAGAGCTCTAAAGCTCAAAGCGGTCAGATATTGCCTCATTGACCAAGCATTGTACTGGAAAGACCCTCTAGGGGTCTTTTTAAGGTGTCTGGACCCACAAGAATCCCAGAAGGTTATGTTCGATTTCGATAGCGGTCTTTGCGGAGGTCATCATTCTTGGAAGACCACAGCTCACAAGATCCTCCAGGCTGGGTATTACTGGCCCACTTTATTCCCTGATGTCTGCAGAGAAGTCAGAGATTGCATCAAATGCCAAAAGTTCTCAGGTAAGTAGCAGCTCAAATCTTTGCCATTATAGCCTGTAGTGGTTTCAGCACCCTTTTAGCAGTGGGGATTGGACTTCATTGGAGATATTCATCCTCCCTCAAGTGGCCATCACAGATGGATCCTCACTGCGACAGATTATTTCACCAAGTGGATAGAGGTTGTTCCCACTGGGAGAACTTCCCACAAAGTAATTATCAGCCTCCTGGAAGACATCATAGCCAGATTTGGTTGCCCTAGCAGAATTATCACTGATAATGCTGCCTCCTTTAGGTCTGAGCCTCTAATCAAGTTCTGTGAACAGTTTGAGATTTCATTGATTCACTCTACTCCCTATTATCCTCAAGGGAATGGACTGGCAGAGTCTTCAAATAAAATCCTGATCAAGCTCATTAAGAAATTTTTGGAAGATAATAAAAGGGCCTGGGATTCGAAGCTCAAATTTTCTTTATGGGTTGATCGGGTGACAACCAAGAAATCCCTGGGCATCTCACTTTTCCAACTTGTTTATGGAGCAGAGGTTGTTTTCCCTACTCATCTCGCTGTATCTGTGGAGAAATTCCTCCAGGACATTGAAGGAGAGCCTGACCATATGGTCAGAAGGATTCATCAGATGGTGGAAGTGCAACAGATCAGAGAACAGGTCATGGACAGGGCCTATAATCATCAGCAAAAGATCAAGTAGGCTTTTGATAGGAAGAGCAAAAAGAAAGAATTTGAGCTGGGTGATCTGGTACTCAAATGGGATGCACCCAAACAGGAAAAGGGCAAGCACAACAAGTTTGATGCCCTCTGGTTTGGGCCTTTCAAGATCTCTGAAGTATTTTCAAACAACACTTACAGATTGTAGGATTTGGAAGGCAAAGAAGTTTTTAATGGCCCAGTAAACGGGCATTTCTTGAAAAAATGTTTTTTGTGAGCCACAGTCGGCTCTTTGGTTTTTTGTAAATATTGTTTTTGTTTTCAGCTTAATAAATGACTCCATAGCCCAACAACAAGGCACTAAATATGCAAAAGATTCCTTAGAGCATCACAGGGACGACTCTATCCCCCATGGAGCCTAATGTTAGCGAAATTTCTTGCAAAGGGGGGTAAAATGTGAAGGAATGGGTTAAAAACCCACTTTTCCTAAGTTTGGGATGCTAATGCAACTATGTTTAAATGGAAATCAATTCTGGACGGTAGGATTTTGCACACATGGATCAACGACGCACATCGGATTTCAGAGCCCCCCGCCTTTCTACCTTTAAGCGGAGGGGGGGGGTCCGGAATCGGGGGCGCACCTCTTCAACGGTCACGATTGCAGTGCCCGAATCAACGGCGCTCAAGGAAATTCCGGACCCCCTCCCCCGCCTTTATACCTTTAAGCAGAAGGGGGGGGGGGTCCGGAATCAGGCACGCATCTTCCCAATGGCCGAGATCAAAGCGCCCGGATCAACAACACTCAGGCGATCCCATCCTTCTCAGCTGCTCTATTTTAATCACCGTGGGCCCTTCTCCCCGATTTCCATGTGTCCCCCCATCTCCACTCTTTTAGTCCATCTCATCATCCACTCACCACCTTCCATGTGTTCCACTCCCTTCCATGTTAGCCTCCCACTAAAAGTGTTTCCATTATATCTCATCTCCTGTCCCCTCCGCTTATTTCCTTCTGCCATGTGTCTTCCCCTGTAACCTCTCTCACACCTCATCACTTCTTACCTCACCCTCACAATGTTGGTGCCACCACTCCCATTATGCGCCCTATCCTTCACGCTGGCCAGCACGCCTATTCATCAGGTAGTTCAGTTAATCCAGGTGGCAACACGAGGGGCCGTTCACGTCCCAAAGGTGTCGAGTTGGCCGGGCCATCCTCAATCTCAACGAAGCAGTTATTGAGGTGGTTGGTGGTGGTTAGACATCGCCTCCTCCATAATGGGAAATTTCGGTGACGAATTAAGAGCACGTCGATTCGCCCACGGAACTGTCAGAAGTTTGATTGTGTCTGCCACAAGTGCATGATCACTCAGGGACTACAAGAGCAGGTTGTCAGAAGCCATGCAGATGCAAAGTTTTAATGCAACGTCTCGATTTTGTTGTTGTTGTTGTTTTGAGTATATGTAGGCGTTTTCGCCATTTTTGTATCTATTGATGGTTGAGAAGAGCTCCCGGTGTAAATCTTTAATGAAGAACTGTTTTTCTGGTTATGCATGGACTTTTGAGACTTCTTTCCTTATGAATGTCAGCTTCTTTCACATCTCTATTTACATTGTGTTAGAACAGCTTGGAATTGGAGGATCCAGTCGAGTTGTAGTTGTTGTAGGATGATGTTGGATAGGATCACTGTAGCAGTTACATTGTTCTAATCATTCCTTGTGTTTTTCTCAGTGCTCAGTGACTTGGAATTGGAGGATCCAGTCAAGTCCCCTTTTCAGTTTCTTGAGACCCTGAACCAAGAGGATCTTGCATTCAGAGTCTTTCTTCTGCAAGCTGCTGAAAGCCTGTTGCCCAAAGTTGTTTTTTCACCTTTCTTACCAAGTCTTCCACCTGCTCATCTTTTAATTAACCCACTGGCTAAAGTTAGATCAAGACCTCCTTTGTTCCTTACATACCAGACCCGGTCCCTGAGTTAGAATGATATTTCCTCGAGTCTCTCCCCATTTGATCATCCATTAAAACTATCGTGACATAAAACTGATGGGTGTTGGGCTATGCTCCTACAAGCAATCCAGGAGTGACTTCCGACGCTAACACCTGATACAAATGATTAGGACTCCAATCCTTAGTGAGCTACAACTCACCCTAGCACAACTCTTCCACCCTAATTTTAGAAAAAATAAACCTTTCAATGTAGACTTGCCAATTTATATTTTTGGTCATGTGAACAGTTGCAGTCTTATTCTTCCCTTCACTTCTATGCATTACACAATCAAAGAGTATCCATACTTACAACATTTTTCCCAATTCCACCTTCCTGTATGTGGACATGTTATAGTTACAATGTGGAAATAATTTGATCATATCAAAGTCTCGTTAGTTATAATTTGTCTAAATGAAGTATGGTGGTTGTATTGTGGACAACCTTTGACCAAATAAAGATCATGTCAATTAAAATTTCATCTAAATAAAGCATGTGGACATATGATGAATACATTGTGGAAAACAATATGTTATCGAACATACTTTGACTAAATCAAATGAAAAAAATCAAACAGATAAATTTTCGTCATGGTCCATTCTATCACATTCCCTTCCACGCAGACCATACCACATAGTTCATACCACACAGTCCATACTTCTCAGTTCCATACTGCTCAGTTACATACTTCTCAGTTCCATACTTCTCAGTCCATACTTCTGAGTCCATACTTCTCAGTTCCATACTCCTCAGTTCCATACTTCTTAATTCCATATCGCTCAGCTCCATACTACTTAGTTCCATATTGATCAATTCCATACTACTTAGTTCCATATTGCTCACTGTCGCACTGTCACACTATCCACTGTCGCAATGTCACACTGTCGCACTGTCACACCATCACATTGTCAGACAATCATGTTATCCACTGTCACACTGTAACACTTTCACACTATCACATTGTCACACCATCGAACTATCCACTATTACACTGTCACACTGTCACACTGCCGCACTGTTGTATTGTCTCACTGTCGCACTGTCACACCATCACACTTTCACACCATCACATTGTCACCCCGTCGCACTGTCACACCGTCACAATATACATTATCACATTGTCCCACTGTCACTCTGTCACACTGCCTCATTGTCACATTGTTGCAATATCACACTATTGCATCGTTGCATTGTCACATCATCGCACTTTCACACAATCACATTGTCACACTGTCACACTAACAAATCATCGCACCGTCCATTGTCATACTGTCCATTGTCACACTCCATTCCGTAGTTGACATCAATGACAACATATGCTCAAAAAAATCCCCCTTCTTCATTTATGGAAACTCTATTTTTGAGTTGCTCCCCTTGTTAGTGTGTTCCTTTGGAGTTTACTCCCCCTTTATATATGCTCCTCTTTGTTGCAACTCTATTTTTCTCCCCCTTTGACATCAATGGAAAATTGAACTTCCCTACTGACTGCACAGAACCTGAGAGTGTTTCCCCCTAAGGATGGGTAGCCGCAAACTTGTAGTGAAGGTTTATATGTTTAAATGCGGAGTGGGAAGGAATCCCAACTTCTCTATGAACTACTCAAAAGAGTCCCTAGTTAATGGCTTGTAAAATATATCTGCAATCATCTCTTTGGAAGGAACCTATTCTAATTTAACCACCCATCTTGAACATGTTCTCTGAGAAAGTGATACTTTACGAGGATTTTCTTAGTTTTATATTGTTGAACTGGATTTTTGGAGAGATTGATAGCATAAAAGTGTTTAGATAAATTATATTGTTATTGCAATTTTTTTAGGAATTTAGTTGAAATTTACTTATCTATTTCATAATTTGTTTTTAAATTAAAAGAAGGAGAGTTGTGTAGAAACAAGTCCTTGTCCGGAAGGTAGATAAGCTTGTTGTTTGGATTTGATACAGCAGATAAAGATTACTTATACGTTATGCTTATACATGTCAAAAATGTTCATGTAAGATGAATTTAAATTTATTGATTTCTTTATCGTCCCTAGACAAAAATATATTGGTGGGAGATTTACCAGTTGAAATAGGTTGCTTAGTGCACTTCCATAGATTTTCAATTACCACCAACAACCTTACGTGATTTCATCCTTCTCTAATAGTACTCAATATCATGTTTTGGGACCGGGTCAGATAGGAGGAATTCTTTTAAAGGAGATTCCTTCAGTGGTTATAAATTGTTAGCGTCCGATTTCCCATATGTTTTTGTTTCACCTCAGGGATGAGGGCCTCATTTGGAAGTCTTATTTTCAATATTTAGCATCTAGAGAGAGGGACATAAATTAATAGAGTGATTTCTTAAAGGAAGAGGTATTCTTCTAGAGGTCGACACATAACCAAGGGTGCTTTAAGGCAGGGATAGAGCCATGCAGGGTGAGGAGATTCAGTAATCGCAACAACGTGGTGCTCATCAATTTAAGTTTCAATAACTTGACTAGAACGCTTCCAGAGAGCTAGGTCCATAACAAGAACATGCGCATTTTCATTGTGGCGTATAATAAATTAGAGGAAAATTTACCCGACTGGATTTGGGATCTACACAGCCTCCAACTTCTGGACTTCTCAAACAATAAATTCATAGGACGAATCTTGACAAAGATTGGTTCATTGAAATCTCTGAGAAAAGATAATGATATGCAATATGAGTTAGAAACTTTGTGGAACAATAAAATCAGAAGCTCTATTACGATTATTTATTTTCAACACAAGCTTTTCTGGATCTATCAGGAAATAGGCTAATTGGGTAGATTCCTTTTGAAATAGGATTTTTGAATTGCCTTAGAAATTTGAACCTTTCATCCAATAGACTCAATGGCCATATCCCACAAAAGCTTGGGAATTTAACGCTATTGGAATCTATGAACTTATCTATGAACCTTCCGGACATAATTAACGTATAATTTTGGTCTGAGTACAAAATTCCATTGAAAATTCTTTGATTGACAAATCCAAAATAAACTTATAAGTAAATAAAGTAAATATTATCAAATCCAAATATAAAAAAAATTATTACGCGTGAAAAGAGATTGTTAGCGATAAAAAAACGCACCGGTATTTTGATGAGGATTTCTATCAATTCTTCATATGATTTATCGTCTTCTTCAGACTCCTGGCCAATATATTAACCTTCATAGTGTTCATTAAGCTCCTGTCTGATTACTCTTCTCACAAATCCTTTGTTAGCATGCCTCTGGACCTGCAATACATGATACAAATAATGTCATTCATTCTTTTTCTAGTCTATGATATATAGAATATAAGACATAAAAAAATGTATCATCATTTTATTTGTATGTTTTATATCTCATAGTATGGAAAAATAAATATATATGTTTATATATGCAAGGTTTCAGGTCTGCACATCAAGTGCATTCAATCCCAAGCCTAGCGCACAGTTAAAGTCTAAGGTAAAGCTGAGTTTTCAAGCCTAATTTTGAGTCAAACTAAAGTCATAGGTCAAGCCTTAAAATTCAGCCATGAGTTGAGCCATTAATTTAGCCATGAGTAAGTTAAAACTCAAAGGTTACACAGATGTCTAACTGTGGATGTAGTTTGGCCAATAAATCGTTTTGACAGGGTGAAGATATCTGGTCACTATTGAGCCATGATTCAAGTCATGAAATATTCATCTGCAAGGTCAAGTCACATATGGATATTTCAAAGCCATACGCGCCGAGTAGATGGAGGAAGTATTCATCTGCTTGCAGATATCAAAAGGTAATAAAATTTCATAACACCAGGTGCTAAGAGCTCATACAAAGATCGCAACAAAATGTTCTGAACTCCACCCATTTGAGAAAGATATTAGATAGGGTTATCATAGTAAATATGCTTAACACAAGGTATGGTCACATCAAGCTCCAGCTCCACGTGCACCTGCAACCTGCACACAACACAACAAAAAGATTGAATCATAGGTCCGATAACCAGCGCATAGCCTAGTGCACAAGTGTCAGGCTCAAATGTGCTCGAGATTGCCAGAGAGTTGCTTGCTGAGTTATGTTGATCAAATAATTAGAATGAAGTGGCCTAGAATTTGAACAGAAGGAACCCCAATGGATATGCAAAAGAGAGGGCCCGTGATCTATTAGATTGAAGATTGCAACAAGAGCAGCTTGTGGCTGCTACATCTTGTCATACAATATTTCGAAAAAGAATTCGATCTATATGGAAATCGGGTCAACCAAGACCTATTTGTATATGGGAACAATACCTGCATGGGGGTATGTATCTTGTGTTGTGGGATGTCCTGTTGAAGGCCCCATATCTCCATCAAGCATAGCATAGGTTGCAAAGGAGCTTTATGATATGGGATGTCATGAAATCTCTCTTGGTGACACCATAGGTGTTGATATTCTTGGCACTATTGTTCCAATGCTTGATGCTGTAATGAGTGTTGTGCCTGTTGAAAAGTTTGCAGTTCATTTCCATGATATATATGGGCAATCACTTGCAAATATTCTTGTTTCACTGCAGATGGGAATTAGCTTTATCGACTCATCAATATCTGGACTTGGAGGGTGTCCATATGCCAAAGGTGCAACGGGCAATGAAGCAACTGAAGATGTTGTCTATTTACTTAATGGTCTTGGTGTGAAGACAAATGTTGATCTTGGTAAACTGCTTTCAGCAACAGATTTCATTTGCAAACATTTGGGCTGTCATCAAAAGCAGGAATAGCACTGAGCAAAGTCACAAGAGATCACTCAAAGATGTGACATCTAACATAACTTACAATTTCAAGTGATGTGAAAGTTGCATCTTTCAAAACTCTCTGTCCAACTGCCTTTGATTGATTATTACTGTCCTAAAATAAAGATTGGTTGCAGAACATACTTTTCATCAAAAGATATATGCTTGCAATAATTTCTATTCAAGGGCACATCTTTAAGAGCATATTTGGAATCAATCGCCATGATGGAAAGCAGCTTGTATGCAGTACACTAAATGGTCAGATTTATTTTTGGGATCTGATTGAGGGTCAGCTAATGTGGAGATTTTGGTGAAAATTATGCCTCTGACGAGTCTGGATCTATTATGATAAGTGTGAGAAATTGTTCCATGGCTAAATAGGGTGATTGTGCACTTATGTCTACCAGTCTGGATTCTCTCATGCTTGAGATGTAGTTGTGTTTTCTAACTATAAGGATCAAAGACTCTATAAGCAGTTTATCAAAGGAGACCATGCACCAGTTGCACTTACTCCAAATCATGGAGCATCTGTGGTGTGTTATGCTGATGGAGTAATGGATCTTTACTTAGGATGTTATATAACTGTAGCAAGCATTGTACCCATTGGATGCAGAGTTTACAAAGCCTTCATTGGTATTTGGAAAATAGTTCTTACACTATCATTGAGCAAAAGGGACATAATGACAACATTGCATGCACATACAGAGCAAAAGGGATATCTCTAAATGGAACTGGTTCAGTATTGGTTTGTTTTGAGGAAGGATTCTAAAAGTTAGCATGCATCCTGGGCATTAAGATCATGTCATTTATGGAATCTCTGCAGCAGGGACATAGACTGTTGTCTCAGTTATCACTTTGAGAAAGTTATTGATCAACTATTGTATGAGTCAGAAGTTGATAATATCCTTCTCCTCCATGTTAGTAGTGTTTGAGATGGTGGAAATGATTATGTTGAGAACCTTGTATCGGGATAGCTCAAACTACAATCAATTGGAAGACATAGGATGAAACCCAAGAAGAAGCAGGATGGAAACTTATACATGAACATGCATTTAGACCCCAAATAATGCAGGTATATGACCATCAAGGAGTACTGCCATCTATTTTTGGGGCAGAGCATGCCCATCTTCATGGAAATAACCAAGATGATATTGACAGGAGGCAGAGTATCCCAACTTTCCATAATTACAGGTAACAAGTGTGCAAATGACAGAGTTCTCCAGTTTTCCAATGAAAATGACAAGATGAAAGATGATGGTTTAGTTGTCAAATTCTACATGGCAGTTGGTCAATGAGAAGATTACATCCAGATTTTGAAGCAATCAACTCCAGATTTTTAGGTATCCTTCAAACAAAGTAGTTGTCGAAGAATTAGTACTAAGATATGGTTTGATTTCCCTTTATGTAGGAACTATCCTTTTATTTTGTTGATTAGTTTGATTCTAAGCTATTTTAGGTATTCGATCCTCTTCTATAGGATCTGATCCTTGATGTAAAGACTATAAAGTCTATTGATTAAGAGGAACTAAGGGTTCCATTTTGGATACAATTTGGCATATGTACTAAGACTCTTATCTTGATATGAATGACAGTCTTCTTTTGCTACCATTATCAGATTTTCTCATGTGTTACATTGCTCTGTAATTTGATTCAATTTAGTTCAGCTATTAAGAACTGTCATCTTCTTATTTAGCTCATAAATTTGAATTGAATGACCTCTTACTATCTTGTATGACCCTGCATGTTAATGTACTTGGTTATCTAGAATAGTGTTCTCCATATCCCATTTCAATCACTGTATCTGATTATTGGTTTCTAAAAGCACTGGCTCATTTGGATGCATGATAAGTTGTTCTTCTCATTAATCCCTTGAGTTATCCCATTGATCCACATACTTCGCTTATCAATTTATTAAGTTACCAAGCATTCTTAGACTACAAACCTAAGGAGTTTCTTGGAGTGATAACAGAGATAACGTCTGGGAGATCGAATCTCTTGATCCCTACCACGTTTTCCTCAGAAATATGACCTTTGTTGCAAGCTTCACAAATGTTCATTGATAACACAACATTTGAAACATGTACCAGATCAATAGTTTATGATATCTGGCAAAGATGGGGTGAAAAATTACGTGAATCCTTGTGGAAGAAGACGAGAAGTGGGAGGAATATGAAGCATTGTTTCCAACTGGTGTAAATAATAGAAGGCTTCTCTTTCCAACAACACCAAACACACCAGATGCACTGTCGCCTCGAATTTTTCATTGGTTGAATGCAACGTCGAATGTAAAAAACAACCATTGAGCTATTGTTGTTTCTCTTACGGGGAGGGGGCCATGAATCTCTTGGTTTCCTCGAAGTTACAGGAGTAATATCCAAGCCACCTGATGTTCCTGCAATATACATTCAAAGTTATGTTATCGTTCAAATTTAAAGCGAAGAATATTGTTCATAAATACCATACTTTCTTCGATGTTTCTATCTTAGTTGTTGTCTTGTCATCGGGGTTGTAATTGGAGGCATACTTGAAATGCAGGCCTCCACAAATGACAGATTCGATACCGAGATCTTGATGGCCTACTGGTACGTGGGGGTTGTAACCTGGTATCACTGTTTATCACGTATTTCTTGCTTCGACTGACTTGGTTATCAGGTATTGCTTTATATTATTTCTGAGTCTTTCTTATTAGTTTTTCCCCCAACCTTTCTTATCACGGGGTGTTCTACACCTACCAGAATGGATCCTTGTTGAGGTTAAAAGATGCTTACTCCCAAACCCTGGGGCGGGAGGACCAAAGGTGTTGATGCAATGTGTTATCCTATTGGGCCGTCATGTTCATTATTTCACTACTATCATTACTAAATATCCCATTGAACTCTAGTGCTTGTACTTTGCTCTTGAATCTCCTACTTCGAATGTTCTTCTTTTGCACTCCACCATCTGCAGCTAAGGTAGGAAGCTAGAGAAGAGGGATGGGTAGGAGCAGAACAAAAGGTAGAATAGGTACTTAGAGCAGTAGATTTTGCAGATGTTGACCAACCTACACATATAGTTATCACAATTATCCAAAGGGAGAGCCTTTCACGACCATTATCCATGATCTGTTGGGGACGGGTATATTCAATTATGATGGGGACACCTGGAAGTTGCAGTGGAAGGTCGCTAGCTACGAGCTCAATACCCACTCTATCTGGAATTTTATTCTACCAGTCGTGGAGGCAATCATGGATAGACTCATGCCAATTCTAGAGGAAGCGAGCGAGTGGGGTAGATGCTTGGATTTGTAGGATATTCTGAATCATTTCGCGTTTGATAATATGTGAAAAGTTTCCTTCGGGGTCAATCCGAATTTTCTCGATCAGAGCCTTCCTGTTTCAGATTTCTCACAGACTTTCAATGTGGCGACTGAAATGATCACTCAGAGGTCCACTGTGCCGATCTCGTTGGTGTGGAATATTAAGAGGATGCTCAACGTCGGCTCAGAAAGGCACCTCTCCCAAGCGGTGGAGGTCATGCATGACTTTGAGGTTTCATGTCCATTATCACAATTTTCTTATAGCTAGGTTTCATGTCCCACACTTACACACCTGGTGAAGCAATTGTATCATGTTACGCCATGCATTTGTTGCATGTTAAGCCACAAGGATATGTAATAAACAAATATGTGATATCTTCTACAGGCTATGGACTTTGGATAGTTATAAACATTAAATGTTTTGAACTAATGCTTAATTCAAACCTAGCATTAATCCACTTTTTCTATATACGCTATCAATATATGTCAATGCATGTAATGTATCCTAAGTTTGTTTCACTAAAATTAGCTTTGTGTCTTGGGAAGAGGCCAAACAAGGCCTCAAAGCTAAAACTTTGGACTAAAATATAAATAAGCGTTAAAAATTAACATGATATTCTTTAAACTTTGGTAAATAGGCGTTACCATGCCAGAGTAATAAAACATTGAAAAATCGATTACTATTAGTCCCTGCAGTTGTAAGGCAGGGACTAATAAGTGGAATGTGCAACAAAACTACTTAATTTAAAAAAAAATGTTTAATAAAAATAATTTAAATAGAAAAAGTTTAATAAAAAATAGTTTAATAGAAAAATGACATTATCATTTTGAAATTTTAAATATACAATAAACACTTAATGTTAGAGATATTAAATGTAAACACTTAATATTAGAGATGTTACATACACGATAATTACAATTAATTGTTTGAAATTTAACAAAATTTAAATACCAGCAAAAGCAATTACAATTAATTATTTGAATTTAACAAAATTTCAATATCAACTAAACCCTCCTTAGATGGGGTGACACTTGGCGTACACGCATCATCGGTTAGGGCAGATACAATGGTAGTTAAATCCCCTCTCTTCCACCCTCCTCCCTCATCCAGTCGTGATGTCTAGTTTATATGAATGTCAAGGTTTAGTGCGTTGGGTCTTAATGGAGACTTAGGCTCAGCTCCTCGACATTAGTACGAAACAGATAATGGCCATTACTCCTACACTAATGGCTACCAGAGCCATCAAATCCTTCATCCTCCTAGTCTTATCGTCCTATGGGGGATCCTATATCGATAATTTGGTCGTTGTTCACGGTATTATTATTCTTTCTTTTCTCCACGCCCTGGAATTCCACCCTCAATATCTTGCTCGCACCACTATTGATTCCATTCACCCTACACTCTGCTTAGCCATGCCTAGTGAGAGAGGCATGTCTTGGTGAGGGCCAACCTATTACAGTCGGTTTGGAAGGAAAAAACACCCAGGACCAACCTCTTTATCTCTCATCCTAGGTGGCAGCTCATACCACTCACCTTCCTCTGATCAGAATTAGTATGAGGCGGCTCAATCAGAGCCCCATCCTTTAAGCACAGAGGGTCTCCATGGAGGTTGTCCGGTGGAAGAGGAAATTTCTCCCAACTTGGAGGAAATTCTGCCTTTCCTACTGCCAACCTTCTTAGAACAACATTCGACCACTTGCACCACCACCCCTTTCCAGGATCCAACCGAGACATGATGCATTTTGGAAGAGGAAATCCCTCTTCAGGAGGAACACTTGGGACAAAATTTTGTTGTCACTATGGAAGAGGACCCTTCCATGGATTTTGCCTCTACTACCATCGATGAAGACCCTGGAACAAACGAGGATGGCGATGAAGCTGAAGAACAGGCTCACTCGGCTCCCAACTCTTGCAGGCTTAAGGAAGACCTCTTGGTCTTGATCTTCGAGATGCACAAGGATTTGGCAGAGAAACACCACCACCAGTGCACCCTCAGCAAGTGTTTGGCTGTCCTGTATGACTCCCTATCAAGCGAACCTAAGAAAATTCGATGCTCGACTTGCTGCTAACCTTTCGTATTCCTACTTCGCCAGGATGAACGTCTGAGTTTGCCTCATGTCTAGTGCTTCTACATGTTTTTTCTCTAGTCTAAATGATAATTTTTTTGTGCACCAAAGACTCTGGTTCTGGATCGATAGTTGGTCGGGGTGCTCAGTCCAACACCAATTCTGGTTTCTATGCTTGTGGCAGAACATGTGGCAAGCCCCCATGTTTGTTTGTTGACAATTATCTTTTTTTTTTAAGGTTTATGAACAATGAAAAACAGGGATGATTTTAAGGATGCAAATTAAAATTAAAATGTAGAAACCTGGGCTAATCTTACTAGTCCTTAATATGCAAAATGTAAAATGTTTGGTGATATTTTTGTAAAAATATTCAAATTTCTAAGGATTTTATATAGTTTCTATAAACTTTTGGCGATTTTTAAGTTAAAATAATTTTATTCTATGAAATTTGGGCAAATCTTTCTTAGAAAAAATGGGAATTGGCGAATATTGTTTTTGAAAAAAACATGGAGAATTAGCCCATTTGCGAAATTTAGCCCCTAAATTCATCTATGATGAAAAATTGTCTTTTCCACACATTTTGGTTTCCACTGCGGTAGAAAACAGATGGCGTGATATAGTGTATACTCAGACATGTGTGATTTTTGCTAAAGCAAGGTAAATCAATATTTTTATTTATATAAAAAAAATATCAACTAAACCCAAAATATCTATAATGAGTAACGATTTATAATTTCAAGCTTAACACCATTTAAATATGAACTAAACAATCACAATTAATTATTTGAAATTTAACAAAATTGAAATATCAACTAAACTCAAAATCTCTATAGCCACTAACAATTTATAGGAATTTATATATAATAAAAAAACACAATTGAAAGTATACATTATAATATCTCAATAATATCTATCATTTAAAGTAATTTATATGTTTTTGAAATTTTGTAGCGCCCCCCCTATTGGAATCGATGGTTTAATCCATCTGTTAATTACAAATTCCAATATTATGGCCAACAATTAAAGATGCTAGCATATTATTCATCTTACACTCAAATCAATGCATGCAATTTAATCTTCATAACTTTCTTGCACTTATAAATGCATCCATTTACTTGTTTACTTTTTCACATTTACTTTCTAGGATTAAGAAATTACCGGACCAAGTTTTCAATTGCCACGAAGTATACTTATACAAATGCCATCATGATTACTTAATTTTTAACATTTACATATTAATTAACTTTTTACATTCTCAAATAACTTGACAGGTATGGTTAGTGGACAAAAATATTCACGCATCCTAGAATGCCATGGCATGTGACATGTTTTAATGCATGTGACACGTTTTTATGAAGGTGAAACACCTTGGTGTGGTAAAGGATATGAAGGATTTCATGGGTCCTAAAATGAAATGACATGTGACACGTTTCAAGTATTTAGCAAGGATTAATTGATTAATTCTATGCATGGTAGTGGCCACATTTTATGAAGGTGAAGTGAGTTTGTGTGATAATGATGGATGCCATGTTTACCGCTCCTTTCAATTAACCTAACACCTCATTGAAACATTTCAAGTATTTATAATATATTCATTCTACTGATAAGAGTGCCCATTCTCTCATGCACCTTACACAAGAGTCGTAGTTATGTTGGATGGGAGAATTGGGTGACTTTTTAAATTTTGAGGGTAGAGGACTAATGGTTAGGTTATTTAAACACTTACTATATGAACTCTCTCAGGTTTATTTCTTTTATGAGACTATACTTGATTTTAATGATATAAACTGAGGATCACTTTTTATTGACAATAAATTTTAAATTGCTCAAATTTGATCCGTGAATATCAGTCCCCGCCCACCTATTCTCGTAAGTAACTGTGCCACGAAGCAAAGAATGTAGTTGAAATCACAGTGAATTTTTTTATGGTTTTATTTTCTTTTGTATGCCATACAATTGTTTTCTATGCCCAGAGAATTATGGCAATCTTTAACAGGTCCTGTTATACAATCTCCATTGTGGCTCAATATCTCACCAGAACATTCGTTGCCCTTGACCTGGTCTGTGACGGGAATAAATACTCTACGGCAGTGAATTCCAGAGAAATTTGAAGAGGGTTCTCTACTATCTGGCCAACAATGGATCTAATTTTGGGTTCTATACCTTTCAATGTGAAGGTAACAGTGGTAGAAATCCTCTTACAATCCAACTCTGCCTATGTAACCAATGGAGGTTCCAAATAGTCATGCAATGTGTGCACACACAAAGTATTAAGTGATATTTACGTTTCTCAATATTTTTTCGTTCTTCCTTATTTTACATCCTCCATTGGAATACAAAGTATTCAGTCATATTTAAGTTTCTCAATATTTTTTCTTTCTTTCTTATTTTACATATTCCATGGGAATATCGTTTATTTCTTCTTCTTTCACTTTCTTTCTTATTTTACATCTTCCATTGGCATACCGTTTATTTTTTCTTCTTTTACATGCTCAGCTACAGATATTTAAAATGATATTATCTTTTTCTTTAATGTGATATGGAACCTATTTTTCCTTGTTCTAATGAGACAATGGCACATGGATTTGACACTCCTTTCATGTTTAGTCTTGTTCTAAACACAACAAAGTGGAACATTTTTTTATATACTGTGTATGTTTAATTGTGTTAGCAACAATGAGTACGTGGTCTTTCCAAACGAGGAGAAAACTTGAAAAAAATCACTATTGAATGTGACAAACATAGACCAACATTGTAATGAGATGAACATTTCCTGATGTTGCAATGTGACAAACATAACCCACTATGAGACTATCACAAACATATTCCAATTCCATAATGTGATAAGAAAACTTCCTTCATCGTAATTTGAGGACCATTACCTTACGATGTGATGTGATGAACAAAAGCCTATGTCACAATGTGACGAACATAACCTGATGTTACAATGTGAAAACCAAAACACGATGAGAATTGCAATGCAGTAGTGCCATAATAAAGTATGGTTAAACATAATCAACATGGCCTACCATAATAAAATCCACATGGTCAAAAAAGGTCAACCATGGGCATGGTCAATGATAAAAAAAACCCAATCAACCATAGTTGACTACAATCAACCATGGTGAAGGACAACCACGATCAACCATAATCAACCTTTCCTTCCCAAAGTCAACCAAGGTCTACCAAAGTTAACCATGGTCATTGTCAATTAATATAATAATGTATTATAGGAGTTGCAATGTGATGAACATATCCATGTGGTCATAATGTGATGAACTTAAATGGATGTCTCAATGTGATGAATATATCCATGTCGTCGCAATGCGACGAACATATCCTCACTTTGCAATGTGATCCATAGATCCTAACGTCGCATTGTGACAAACATTTTCAAATGTCCCAATGGTACAAAATCTACCCCTGGTCACAATATGATGTACACAACCCAATGTGGGATTCCGACAAACAGAGACCAACATTGCAATAAGACGAACATTTTTCGATGTCACAATGTGACGAACATAACCCACTATTGAACTATGAAAAATCTATTCCAATGCCATAATGTGACCAACAAAAACCATTCGTCATAATTTGATGACCATAACGTTACGATGTGATCTTATGAACAAAATCTCGTGTCACAATGTGACGAACAAAACCTGATGTTTCAATGTGACAACCAAAACATTATCAACATTGCAATGCAGTAGATCCATCGTAAACTATGGTTAAACACAATCAACATGGTCCACCATAATGAGATCGACATGGTGAACGAAGGTAAACCATGGGCATGGTCAACCATTAAAAACCATGGTCATGGTCAACAAACGTCAACCATAGTATTAATTATTAATGTATTAATACTTTAATGATGTATTATTAATGTATTTCTACTTTAATATTGTATTTATTAAGATATTAATACTTTAAGAATGTATTTATTAATGTATTCATTACTTTAACATTGTATTAATTAATTAATACATTACATTGTCAATGTATTGATTAATTAATACATTATTATTAATGTATCAATACTTTTGTAATGTATTGTTACTTTATTGATGTATTATTTTATTAGTGTTTAATGTCATTCATAGTCATGACCATAAGAATCTGAGATATATCTATTAAGGTATTAGTACCTTAATAATGTATTTATATATTAATTAATAAGTTATATCATTAATATAGTAATACTTTAAAAAGTTACATTAATGTATTAATACTTTAATTCATACATTACATTAAAGTAATGTAATAATGTATTGTTAATGTATTAATACTTTAATAATGTTTTTAAATACATTAAGTTCAATGTAGTATTGTCATTTTATTAATATGTTACTATATTAGTATTTTAATATATTAACACTTTAGTAATGTGTTTATTAAAAATATATGAATGTATTATTTTATTAAATTGATACATTAAAAAGTATTATATTGTTAATGTAATAATATTTAAAAATGTTTTACTAAATATTTTAAGGTCAATGTATTTCTACTTTAGTAACTGATTAATTTATAATTTATTAATGTATAAATTATAAAAATGCATTTGCATTTAATAATTTATAATTTATAACTTATTAATTTATTATTAATAAAAATGCAATTAATGCTTGCACTACTTAATGCATTTATTAAAAAAACTGCATTTATTAATGCATTTAATGTATTATTAACACATTACTTTATTATGTATTAATAATTTAGCAATGTATTAATGTAATAATTAATTAGTACAATACATTATTATTATTATTATATTAATTAATCAATCAATTAATTACATTGTACACTAATGTAAATCAATACTTTAATTTATACATTAATATAATATATTGATGTATTACATTATTATTAGTCCCTGCCGGAAGGCCAAGGGCAGGGACTATAGCGATGAGTTCATCGCTGACTTTCAATTAGTTGTTAGTTGACTTCGAAATTTTTGTAAAAATGGTAATGTTTAACATAGGAAATATATAAACCTAATTTTTTTAATAATAAATTTGTGTACTTGTCAGAATATCATTGGCTGGGAAGTTTGAAGCGTTATTACCGGCTTCGCTTCTTCCCAGGCAATTCTTGCTGCTTTGATAAATAAATTCCCTATAGTTTGATAATGTATCAAGCCTGCTTTGATAATGCTTTCATAAATGCTTCTCCTATGATTTGACAGCTGACATTCGACCGATATTTGA